>CAUHTR010008062.1:33937-285766 GCA_959609185.1 Schmidtea polychroa
TTTTATGGTGAATATTATTTCAAATATAAGGTTGACAATAAATTATAAATACTAAAAATATAGATATTTAATTAATACAAATATTTATTGAATTATCAGTATATTTTATTGAGAGTGTGGCTAACTAGATATTATTATTATTATTATTATTATTATTATTATTATTATTATTATTATTATTATTATTATTATTATTATTATTATTATTATTATTATTATTATTATTATTATTATTATTATTATTATTATTATTATTATTATTATTTAAAACAATAAAGTGATAATTTAAGCCTGTTGCTGCAAATAATGTATTTAATGAAAAACTTTTCGACTATAAGATAGTCATTCTCAATCTCCTGAAATTTAGCAATCTTCTTTCCGAACATACATTTCTATCTTTCTTTTATTTTCTTTTTCTTACTTCTCATTGGTTATAAATATAATATAATGATATACTTTCTTTTTCTGAATTTTTAAAAATTTTATTTTAAATTAAAATAAATATCATTTAAAATTCAAAATGACACCAACTAAAATTTTTAAAGCTTCTATAATTACCCCCTAGAAGCCTACTTTAATATTATTATTATTATTATTATTATTATTATTATTATTATTATTATTATTATTAATATTATTAAAAGATTTAAATACATTTGAAAAACATTTAACCTACTTAAAGTCGCATATGTAATTCATGTGAGAATAAACTGTAGTTTGATCATTATAATAAAAAGCAAAATATGATTAGTGGTAATTTTAAATTAGATAGTTGTATAGAACCCATAATGAAAAACAATCTTTTCGAGGCATCTAAATGCATTATTTACAGTGATACTTTTTTATTATTAATTACTTTTATGAGAACATTGATATTTTTAGCAGTATTTCCTTTTTTAAGTATTTCTATTTTGTGTATTACGACACTATTATATCAGACATTCAGAAATTTAATTTTTGCAAAAATACACATTTTATCTAATTTGAATAATTTTTTTATTATAATAGTTATCATCAAATAAAGAAGTCAAGATAATGAATAGAGTAATAATTTTATCGTAGGGGTGGTGACAATTGGAAAAATATTAAGAAAGGAATTACGGAACTCGAACGCTTGTGAATAACTGTTATGGTGAATTATATTAATGTATAAATATAAAATTATAGAAATATATAATTAAATTGATATATGTTAAAAAAATTTCCCATTAATCAAAAAATATGTATTCATTAAGTGATAATAAAAACTTTAGTGATTAGTTAAATATAAACTTAACAATTGATTGCGTCATCATACAAACAAATGCAGACCTTACCGAAAAAAAGAATGACAAATCTATAAATCTTCAAAGAATTTATTATCAGGAGACATCAATTATTTTTCAAAAGAAAAGTAATGAATAAAAAAAAATAATAGAAAAGCACAGATAATAGAATTTCCGCTAAAGGTTATTTTCAATCAACTTTTTATTATATTTCAATCGAGTTTGATTACATTCTTGAAGTAATGAAATTATTATTGTTATAATAATAATAATAATAATAATAATAATAATAATAATAATAATAATAATAATAATTTATTATTATTATTATTATTATTATTATTATTATTATTATTATTATTATTATTATTATTATTATTATTATTATTATTATTATTATTATTATTATTATTATTATTATTATTATTATTATTATTATTATTATTATTATTATTATTATTATTATTATTATTAATATTATTGTTATTATAATTTTTTTAGCTGAATTACGTAACTACATCGTTCTATGAATCCATCATGCTTTATGCTCTAGCATTAAATGATCTCTATGCCAATAATGATACTTTGGATCGAATTACAAATTATATGTGGAATAGGACATTTTATGGTTAGTTATATCATTTTTATTTAGAATGGATTCAAATATTATAAATTTGTCTCATCATCCCTGAATTGAGGTAAATATTATCAAAATCTCTATTATAATGGTGTAAATATTTTTTTTATATTTCTACAAAATACAGAAATTATATATATTTGTATTTTCTAAATATAAATTATACAATATTTTTGAGAATTCATTAAAATGGAAATGGGAAATTATTTTCTTCTCAATATCAACTTTGTTTTATTCAAAATAATAATTCCCATTCTGAGCAACAATAGCATATAACAACTCTTTATATCTGTCAGACGTTCGTTTTTCTATCCTTTTATACAGCTGAATGATTTTATTTGGCAGCAGCATATCTTATACTATTGACCTTTTGAGTGTATTTGTATTTGCAAAATTACATAAGCAAACCTAATACAATATGATTGATACAATATACAACAAACAATAAACAATATGCAGTATACAAGTAAAATGATCAACCCAGAAAATTTTTGATTTTCATCTGTAAAGAGGTTCTTGGGGAATACTGTTAAAATTCAAGATACAATTACCACTCAGGGTTTTTATTAATTTGATGCTACCATCATTTTATGTCACATTTTTGATACTGATACACCATTCAAAAGTTCTTTGTGAATACTTTAATAATAATATTTTCTTGGATTTTTATTTACATTGAAAAGTTTGAATTATGGGGAATCATTTCACCTAATTTTTCTTTCTTTCTTGTTCATTAACGAAATTTCTTATATATTTACAATACGTTTAATAATAAATTAGATTTAATAATAATGTGGAAACATTAATTGGATTATTTATTTTTCATTTAAACTAAAAATTTCTGTAAATGTTAAAATATAAGTAAATAATTTATTGTTATAAATATTTTTTTTATTATCATACATATCAATTTCAATAGTACTTTGTTTTTGCATTTTTCTAAAAGTATAAAAATAAATTGTAATCTGTATATTTAGTTAAGCATAATTATGTATAATAATAAAATAATAATAATAATAATAATAATAATAATAATAATAATAATAATAATAATAATAATAATAATAATAATAATAATAATAATAATAATAATAATAATAATAATAATAATAATAATAATAATAATAATAATAATAATAATAATAATAATAATAATAATAATAATAATAATAATAATAATAATAATAATAATAGAAGTATACACCTTCTTTATAAACATATGTATGATCTGAGCTCTAATATTTGAATAATTACATTTGTATTGCGAAATAATTATATTCAAATTAGTCAATTTATTGTCTAAAGCTATTATAAAGCTATTATAAATGCTAAATATTAATGCATTTATCGAAAATAGCATCTGTTATTTGTAAAAGATGCAATATAATTTTTTCCCCATTTTCGTAAAATTTCGTTTTTACTTGAATTTCGCAATTTTATTAAAATTTAGTCACGGTAATCTTTGAAAGCCAACGTAAACTTTATTAAATATAATTAATTCAGTGTTAATGTATTAATTCATTGCACTTTCATAATGCTTTAAAAACATTAGTTATGGTCCAAAATCTGTCGAGTAAATTTTTTTGTGTTGATTAAAGATTAAAATATAAAAAAATTAATACGTTAAATTATTTATAATAATATATGTATAATAATACAAAATGAAGACTAATTTATTTGTAATAATTCCAAAAGCAAAAATTTGGTTGATCCTGTTACCGGTGCAAATACACAAATGATTGAAAATCTTTGGATGAAATTGAAAACATTTTTAAGATCAAATACGTATCGTAATTCTGATTATTTGGAATTTTATTTGGCAGAATTCTTGTTCAGAGGATTGCATTAAAGAAATAAAAACACTTTGTCTGAAAAGCTTTTGGAATTATTACGAATAAATTTATCATTATTTTATATTATTATAAATAATTTAACGTATTATTTTTTTTATATTTATTCTCTAGTTTATTTTAATCTTTAATCGACACAAAAAGATTTACTCGACAGATTTTGGACCATAACCGAAACATTCTCTAGATAAGAGGATATGAAACTTTTCTAGAAAATGACTCGAAATGAAACCACTGAAACCATTAATACGATCAGAATTTGAATGTAAAGATAGTTTTGAATTTGTTTCCTGCATTGCACAAAATGATAGACAAAGTATGGATGAAATAATGTTTCGTTTGATGTTTGTAGTCTGTTTACTAATGTACCATTGGTTGAAACAATTGAATTATGTTGCTTGTTATAGAATGAAAATATTTCTGAACATCATATTTTGGATAGAATAGCATTTCGTGAACTTCTTGTATTTGCAACTTCAAAAATCAATTTTCTTTTCAATAATGAATGGAATCAACAAATAGATGGAGTTGCTATGGGTTCTCCTTTAGCACTAACGATGGCTTCAATTTTTTTAACAAGCTTAGAAAAGAAAATTGCATCTTTCCAAGGTATGAAACCCACTGTTTATAAACGGTATGTGGATGATATTTTTCTTATATTTGAAAATCAGAGGCATATTGACCCGTTTTTGCATTAAATTAATAGTCTACATAAAACATTGTATTCACATGTGAAACGGAGAAAAAATCATCGCTTGCTTTCTTGGATCTGTTAATACAACGCAAAGAGAAACACTATGAGACAGAGATTTATAGAAAACCAACTGATACTGGTCTATATACTTCTTCCGAAAGTTATTGTGATTTCAAGTATAAAAGAAATATGGTGAAGGGGTTGATTTATAGTGCATGGTCTTTGTCTTCTACTTTTAAAAATTCAGTAAAAAGTGTTGACATATTGGTTGAATTGTTAATGAAGAACGGTTATTCAAAATCCTTTTTAGTAATTATGGTGAAAGAGACTGTTGACAAATTTATTAAAAATCCTAAGGATCCATGTTTGAGAAAATCTGGATGTGATCTTGTTGAGATGTGTGAGTCTGATGAGTTAAAATCTGGGTGTGATTTTGTTGAGGTGTGTGAGTCTGATGAGTTAAATAAATTAAATAGTGTGAGCAAGGATGATGAGCATAAATTTGTGTTAGTATAGCCGTACTCAGAAGGTTTTAAGGATTATAAAGTGAAGATAAGAAAGCAGTTAGGGAATTTAAACTATAGGATAGTGTCAACTTCATGGAAAGTACGCAATATGTTTACGCAAAACTCCGGTTGAATTGTGTTCCGATCTCGTTTATCAGTTTACATGTAATGGGTGTAATGCCACATACATTGGTGAGACTTCCCGTCATCTCTGTATTCGAGCTCGAGAACATTGTAGACCGAAGGCTTTGACCCATATTGGTGAGCACAATAAGGGCTGTAAGATTAAAATAGGTATGTCTGATTTTAAAATTTTATTAAAAAACTTCGATAATTATTGGGAACGTGTGATTTGTGAGGCGTTGTTGATAAAATCATTGAATCCGAAAATTAATTAGCAGAATGCAGTAAATACTTGTGTGTTGAGTGTTTTTAAATAAGCTTTTGTGTATTGGATGTATTGATTGTTGTGTTAAATTAAATAATTAATAAAAATTTTTTAAATTATTAAATTAAATTTTAAATGTTAAAATTTTAAAAAAATAATATATTTTTTTATAAAATGAAAAAATTTTTTATATATAATTAAATTTGTTTAAAATCCTTAATTTAATGAGTTATTATATCCCACCTGATGATGACAGGAAAACTGTCGAAATTAATCGTGAAAAGAATGTTTGATTGGGGTTATCTTATAATTAAATCATTGCCATGTATGTTTAACTATTTAATTAAAAATTTGTTTATCTTATTAATATAATAAGATGAAAACAAAATTCAATTTTTGTATACAAGAGATTAATGAGTGTCATGTGTAGATTTAAGAAAGATTATTTTGTTAAATTGAAATTAAGAAATTGAATAAGGAAAACTCTCACGGTGAATAATGAAATTCAGAGTATATAGATTTTGTGAATTTAATTCAGAGTTTTCATTTTGCTCGAAAATAGGAGACTGTTATAGAATTTTGATTAACAGCCAATATTTTGCCCAACTTTAACTCGATTAAACATGATATTGTTCTCATCAAGAGAAAGTGAATGATCTAAAACCCAAATAGTGACAAAGATTCAGTTGAAAAAATGAAACAAATTTGGTTCTAACTAATTACTACAAGACTTTTACTGACTAAAGGTAGTAGAGTTCTGATAAAGAAAGACCAAATTTCTACAAATAATATTTATATTCTATTTATTGTTCGTATTCTTCTTTTAATACAACTTTTCTTTTACATTTGATTTTCATTAAAAGATCTTGACCCCATGTATAATTTGTAGGAAGCACTGCTTTTTAATGTAAAATAAGAATCTCAAGTAGGCAAAAACATTTTCAGCATATATTATAAAAAATTTCAACTTAACCGTATGCGGACGGTAGGCCAGCAGTGCTGACTTTAAAAGGCTTATACGATACGAATTCCGTCCGGAAACGGTTAATAATTTAAAGGCATATTAAAGATATGGAGTCTATTTCTGCATTACATATAAAAAGAAATTGTGAATTTCGGCAGTTTGATAGCTGTCCTTGAAAGACAAACTTTCTCTTTTATTTTATTTTGAAGGGAAGAAAATATATTGCAGTTTTACACAAACGTATTCGTCGTTTATTGTCAAAATGTGACAGCATGTAAAATGTCATCTAATTTTATTATGTATAATATTATGTATATTAATTAGTCACAAGTTTTATTTTGTTTTCAAATGTTATTTTTACAAACATGTGTAAATTTTTCATATTTTTAGAAAGATCTTTTATATTTGCATTTACATTATTTTGTTGTATTCTATTATATATATATATCAATATTTAAATTGAATTTTTTTTTAATTCAGGCTTCATGACACCTGTGAAAATAGATGCCGAAGGAAATCGAGTCTCCGATTTTTCATTGTTTGACTTAGACCCAAAAACTTGGAATTTTCAAGTAAGGATATTGTCAATTAGCTTTCAGCTTCTTTTGCTTAAATAATTCACGAGAATTTTATTTTCCTTGCTGTTTGAGGGAGGGCTTTGCACTCAGATGAGATTTACCCATTATCCGATTATAAATTTGATATCTTTATCAAACAAAATTCTATCATTTATTCGTCTCAACTTTTAGATTTATCGGATTAAGCTGATTCAAGTCTGAGAAATCACTGAATTTATTAATAAAAAACTACAGCTATGAAAATGTTAAAATTGTCAATATGTGTCTATTTCATTTCAATAAATTCTTCACATTAATGAAAACTTTTTGTTTTCAATTTGATTCGAGTACATATACTTTTCGCAGAATTTTAGCCTATCTATAAAAGAAAGTAGAAGAGCTTTTAAGAATCAATCGCGACAATTAACTCTGATTTCCTCACACTCAAACCAGCAAAAATTATTTGCAGGAATGAAGAAATAACATTTCAAATTGTTAATAATATATATTTTATTGAATAAAGATAGCCAAAACTATATTATTTAGGAATAATAAACTTTTTTTTCCAATTTCACCACTGATTATTTTTTCAATTGAATTTATTAATAAGAGAGCTTGAAGAATCAGTAATATATCGATGTTTGTTGATACTCTTGAATTTTCGGCACTGCCTTTTTTTTCAAGCGAATTTGAAAAAAAAGTGAACTTGAAAAAGGCAGTGCCGAAAATTCGTGAGTATCAAAAAACATGAATATATTACTGATTTATAGTCTTCAAGCTCTCTTTTTAATAAATTCAAAGTATAATTTATTTTTAAAAATATAGTATCATATTAGTAATAAATAAACTGAATATTTATTGATTTAAATAAAAATGGCATCAAATTAAAATAGTGAAATTTAATTAATTAACTCAATCTGTGGTATGTGTTCCAGTAACGTTACGGATAAGTGATGAATTAATAATGAAAACAATATTTTTTTCTATGTCGATCACATTCACGTTCGGCGTAAATATTTATAGTACATGTTTATGTTTGTCGGAAAAAAACAGTTGATAATTTATGAAAACTTTATATTGTAGAGGTAGTCGTATTTTTGCTTTAGGACTCGTTATACCAGAAATATTTACATACTGGTACGCTACAATATTTTATTCAATTAATATGTACACCTTCTTAAAAAGATGAATTACTTTAAATAGACCTTTGATTCATTGCGGAATTACGATCATTTTTATCTAAATTTCCAAACAGTTAAATTATATTCTTATCCATTCTTCACATTTTCTAAATAATTCTCTTTCTGGCTTTTTTCTACTTCGTTTGTCCAAATGTTTAAAGAAGATTGAAAACACTGTAAAACTGATTTAATGACTATTTATTCCAAAATTGAAATTATTATACAAGTTGGGTACAATTAGTTAAGTTATAGAAAGCAATGTATAATTTATGGTTGATTAAATAGATTATGTAGAAATGAATAATTTAATTTGTTTAAATAAGTAACTGTGAGGGAAAACTTGAAATTTGAAAAGTTATTTGGCTTAGTATTAATTTTCAATAAATCTTACAGATTATTTTGTCGTGAAATTTCATATTATTTCATTATATTGTAAATGACAGTTATTTAATAATATATTACAGTTAAATATTAATCAAACTTATCTAATTCTTTGTTTGAATTAGATCATCACTCTGCATATTTTTACAATGTCAACAAAATAAACATAATCAAACCTTGTTCTGGTTCCCAAACATGAAAATAATTCAAGTTGGTATGACCGGTTATAAGTCAAATTATCTTTTAATCTACATCACTTTACTCCATGTGGTATAAATGTGCAACCATTTGTTTTATTATTTGATTTTGTTAAACTTTAATCTTTCTTTTTATACAATATTGCATTTTTTTATTATTACTTTTTCTTTTCATTTAATATAATTTATTAAATCAATCTACATTTAGATTTCTATTTATTTTTATTTTTGAAAAAGGCTTGAATAAAAACATGCAACATGCAAAATATTTTGCAACTACAATACACAAAAACAAAGAAAAATGTGATATTCAACCACATTTTATTATTCATGAAATTATTTTCATTTGAGTATTCAAACGGATAATTTTAATTCAGTAAAAACTGAAAACAAATGTTCTTATAAGAATAGATTTTTCAAAAACATTTACTAAAAAATAATACTTAGAAAAATTGAATAATTAAATTTTAAACCTTTTATGAAACATTTGCATTATTTTTTTCGATATTTTTTTCGATATCATTTTCATCTTTGATATGTAACTTAAAATTTCTTGTTTTCTAGTGAACACAAAATTTCGGCACTGCCTAATTCAAGTGTAATTATAGCTGTAAAGGGTTGTACATCACATTTGCCACGAGTCAGTGACTGACAATCGCTACAAAATATGACCTTATTGTATTATAATATTGAAATAGATTTAATAAAAATGATACTTTTAGTACCGAAATTTCAACATAAATTGTTTAATTAATTATTTAACAGAAATATTGAAATTTACAGAAAATAAAAACTATTGAAAATCCAAATCCATTGATTAGAAAACAATTGAAAATTTCTAAATATTTCATAAAATTTCACAAAAATATACTTTGTATAAAATTTTGTATTTGTATTTAAATGTACATTATTAAATTTATTTCGTTAGGAAATTAAAAATGTTTCAAATAATTAAGTCATCAAATGTTAATTTCTCAATTTTCACCAGAATCATTTAGAAACAATTATAGAAAATTAAATTGCAATTAATCTAATCTTATTTTTCTGTTTTTTCTCTCTATTATAAAAAGTATATATATATATATATATATATATATATATATATATATATATATATATATATATATATATATATATATATATATATATATATATATATATATATATATATATATATATATATATATATATATATATATATATATATATATATATATATATATATATATATATATATATATATATACAAATAGTTAAACATACATGGCAATGATTTAATTATAAGATTACGCCAATCAAAAATTCTTTTCACGATATATTTCGACAGTTCTCCTGTCATCATCAGGTGGGATATAATAACTATAAATTATGGATTTTAAACAAATTTATTAATTATATAAAAAAAATTTTTTTATTTAATAAAAACATATAATAATTTAAAAATTTTATTAATTATTTAATTTAACACAACAATCAATACATACAATATACAAAAAAAATTATTTAAAAACATTTAAATTACAAGTATTCACTGCATACTGCACATTAATTTTCGGATTCAATGACTTTATCAACAACGCCTCACAAATCACACGTTCCCAATAATTATCGAAATTTTTTAATAAAATTTTAAAATCAGACATACCTATTTTAATCTTACAGCCCTTATTGTGCTCACCAATATGGGTCTGTATTGATTGTTGTGTTAAATTAAATAATTAATAAAAAAAATTTTTTTTAATTATTAAATTAAATTTTAAATGATAAAATTTTAAATTTTAAATAATATTTTTTTTATAAAATAAAAAAAATTTTTTATATATAATTAAATTTGTTTAAAATCCTAAATTTAATGAGTTATTATATCCCACCTGATGATGACAGAAAAACTGTCGAAATTAATCGTGAAAAGAATGTTTGATTGGCGTTATCTTATAATTAAATGATAATTTAAGCCTTTTGCTGCGAAAAATATATTTAATACAAATGAAAATAGCCTTTTTCAATTTCATCGAATTTAGCATCTACTATTTTCTAAAATGCTCTTTGATCTTTTCTATTATTTCCTTTAGCTAACGGGAATCTATTTTGATTTTTAAATCCTAATGATCTTAAATAATATTAATTACAAAGAAATTCTTCTGATATGTCTTAGACGTAAACAATTATAATTAAATAATTAAATCAATCGTCAAAAATGTATTTTTCTAAAATATTTCTAAAACAAATATAAGAAATTCTAATAAATATTTAACTTAATTTTACCTCAGAAATTGCAGGCAGTCCAACTAGATTTGCTTGGAGCTCAGTTTGCAATCGCGATAGGATTGTCATAGCAGAATTCATGACAATGAATGACATTTTAAGCCACACGTAATTATATCCGTCTGTAATAGCTGGTTTTCGGATTGCATTCGATCGCATTCCAGTTATAACATGTACCATTGAAATATCATTTAATAGGTTAAGAAGGATTGAAAATTGGATTCACTCAACAACCAGTGATGACTGTTTATTAGGCCTCTGTATGATTAGTGTACATCGCAAAACGATTTCTGACACCAAAGACAGTTGCATTGACACAGTGATTAATCAGCTTGGACAATAACCCAGACGATTACAATTGTTATATTAGGAATAAGATAAAATTCGAACTTCAAGTCTTTAATCTACCAAAATTTAACTATCATTTTATAATTTAAATACGAATAAATATGGTTAATATTTTTTATATTTTAATATTTATGCAAACTAGTTTAAATATATAAAGACATGGAAATTTGTAGCATTTCGGTAACTTGTTTTCTTAAACATTCAAATGTAGCTAAAACGGTATCCAGTGTAGCTAAAAGAGGCCCTATATATACTACATGACCCACAATGTCTAATACTTTTAAATAAAACTGGCCGCCCTATGGTGGCTGAAGATTCGAACCAGACTGGCAAGACCCCAAATTGCGAATTTGCGACTGAAAGCAATGACAACATAGGACAACATAGACAAAAAAATTTCTGAATAAAATTGCTACCCCTGGAAAATGTTCTGCCTATCTTTGTATGTGATAGAAATCAAGAAAGCAATAATTCCATAATTTTGTATAAATTATTTAATCAGTTTCACAATTGTGAAAAGAGAAAAAAACCACTGTCACAAAGCGAATGTGATAAATGAGTCAAATGCTCTGCAATTCATGTCACTGGTAAATTAAAAAATAATTTATCGGCAATTATGACATAAAGTCGAAAATTCAAATGACAAAATAAAATTCAGAAAATTTTGCAAATAAATTCAAATCAAATCAAAATAAAAAATGGCGTAATTTTAATGCAAGATGACAAAATGGGGTTTCCCTATGACCGAAAAACGGAATTTAACAAAGCCCAGCAAAATGAAGCTGTTTATGTGAAGAAATCGCAATCTTTTATTTGTATCAATAATGAACACGATTTCCAGTAGATTCAAGATCAAAATATATGTAAATTCATAGAGTAAAAATTTGATTAATTTCCTCATAGATCAAAGATTAAAAATTAATCAAATATTTGCTATTTTTATATTTATACATGAAAATCTAATTGTTTGTATTTATTAGGACTGTTTTAAACAAAATAATTATTTGGTAAATTTCCAACTACATATAATCATTTTTATCCTTTCTTTTAATGATCAAGATTTATTTTGTCGGCAAGAATTTTTGCTTTATTCATTTAATTTCTTTTCTGGTTTTCTTATTTGAATAAAATTTCCCAAAGGTTTTATTCTATATATTCAATATATCATGAATATGTTTAAATACAAAGACTTTAACATAAAATTTACTATTTATTCATAGTAATATCCGCATACACAAAGTCCGTATGTCTAATCCGTATATAATCAAAGTTTAACAAATTATATAGCCTAAAACAAGGGTCCAATTGCAAATGTCTGTTAAATCCTTTTGGGTAAGGTTTATGATTATGGTCAGACAAATTCAAAAGCTATTTTAGAAAATAAAAATCATTAAGTGTAAATTATAAATCGAGGACGTAGGTACCCTGCAATTTCAAAATAACAAATTAAAAATTAAAATTTTGTTGATGATTGTTAGTATGTAAACAAAATCCTCGATTATTACAAATGTATAATAGCTTGTCAAGTGACAGAAAAACATTTAAAATTTATTTTGTTTTTTCAGATGTTGATACGCATCATAAATAAATAGGATTAATGTTATAGTAGCCCTATAAAAACGGAGGCAAATTTTACTTAATTTACCAATTAGTTGAAAAATATATTTTTATGAAAGTGGATTTAGAAAAAGCGTTTAGTGATTCAAATAAATACTCACAATAAAATGTACATGTGATTATATGAAAATAATTTTTATGGTGGTTCTACCAAAGGGTATAAGGTAAAAAAAGCCCTAGATTAAAACAAATAAACAAATAAAAGGGATTATTTTAGGAACTAATTTATATTGAGGAAAACATTATTTCTGCGAAATATCATTATTTAGTAAATTCTTAGGATATTTAGCAAGAAACATATTTATTTCACATTTAGAAAATTTATGAATATCAGTATTTTGAGGTATCAATAAAAACTAGCATATAGTCAGAGTTTATCCGACAAGATATTCTCTCCCCCTATGGGTATTGGTCGCAAGGGTTATTTATTTTCTTATTATTCCATTTCCATAGAAATTCTGATGGAAATTCATCTCTCAAACATGTACACACCCCTTTTAGTTTAATGTTTAGTTTAATACATTTCTATATATTTTTTTTAATTATTTAATTATTTAATTTTTTTACCTGATCCAAATATATCATTGATGAGAAAGGATAAATTGCATTGTTGTATGTTGAAATGAAAAAGTGAATGTGAATTGTGAATAGTTATTTTATTGAAAGTAAAATTTAATTTTGTTGGGTCTTGTTGTTTTGAATAGGGACATGTAAAGTCAGGTTGTGATTAAATTCCGACTGAAATTGATATAAATCCAACATTACTAAAACAATGTTTTAATCTATTAAAAAGATGAATCATATGATTTTATCAATTTTATGAATTATTTTTCCCTCCTTTTAAATTTAAGGCGACGATATAAACAAACTAGTGCATATTTTAAAATATTACTTTATTAAACTTTCAGCAAGTTGGATTTTACAATGGCTCAACTGAAACCTACAGTCTCATTACAGGCATGACCATTGAGTGGGGCAATGAAAAAAATGAACCACCATTAGATACTCCAAAATGTGCATTTGATGGATCTAAATGTAAAAAAGGTGAGTCCTAGTATTTTCATAATGACAAAGAGTGAAATTAAATTGTCAATTTGCAGAAAAATTTCAGTTTTATTAAGTGAAAAATAGTGTTACTACAAGTAGTTTTAATTAATTTATTTGACCATATTTTATGTAAGATTTTTTTAAAGTTCATAATATATTCACTGAGGCTGACTGATTAGGCCTATTGGAATATTTTTGTTATTTGAGGAACTTCTGAGACAATAATATCAGATCAAGCCGAAGGTATTGGGTTAACGAATTAAATTAAAAAAAAAATTTCTAATAAATACAATGTCAATTGAAATGAAATCAAAGGTGAAAATTGAAAATAGTTCTTATAATAAAATAATTTATAGTAAATATAAAACAAACATTCATCAATAGTAGTAATTAATAATCAGGAGAAATTTATATGTGAAAATTTGATAACATTTATAAATTTTGTAAGTTATAAAAAGAAAATCTTAAAATTTGAAACAGAAATACTATTTATATAGATTCTATATTTAATATTTTAAATTTTATTTCTTATTTCATTTTAGAGATTTCTATTTCTCAGGTTATTTTTAACAAGTTGCAAAATTGGTAGATTTTAATTCATATTTTATATTCGATTAATAATTCCACGATGGAAATTTAATTTTACATATTTATGACACTCACATTATCGGTCAGTTGTAACTACATTTATTCTATATTATAGAATAAATGTAGTTACAACTGACCGATAATGTGAGTGTCATAAATATGTAAAATTAAATTTCCATCGTGGAATTATTAATCGAATATAAAATATGAATTAAAATCTACCAATTTTGCAACTTGTTAAAAATAACCTGAGAAATAGGAAATAAAATTTAAAATATTAAATATTTTAAAATAAAATTAAAGTTTTCTTTTAAATCTCGAAATATCAAAGAAAATTGCCATAATTTTCATTTCTTTTCATACTGCCGATCAATATTTCACTTTAAATATAAAATAAAATATAGAGTTGAAAATAAACAAAGATATAAATAGTTGATATAAAAGATATAAATGAAAATGAATGAATGATGAAAACGAAATTAGTTTTAAATTGAAATAAGATTATTTCGAGCATATCAGTTTTAACTACTTCAATATTTTTTCTTTATATCAAGTTATGTATTTATCATTTTTACAGTACGTTTAGCCAGGGCCTTGCAGAGCTGAGAGGGGGCCCAGGCCAATAAAAAATATGGGGCCTCTGGTTTGAATAAAAAAAAACAAATTTACATAGTTCTTTTATTATTTTTAATTTATTTAAAAAGTATGAAATTAATAATTAAATTACAAATAAGCTTTTCGAGCTTTAGTTGTAGCAAAATCTTTTATAATAGTTGAAAAATCAATATTTCGTGCAATATCTGAATTTATATGTAAAATGGCTAGCCCATTCAACCGTTCTTGGCTCATTGCCGATCTGTTAAAATTTTTAACCCTTTTCAACACACTGAAACTGCGTTCCGCTGAAGCAACGGAGGCAGGTAGACTTAAAAATATTCTTAAAGCTGTTGATATATTTGGAAACAATCCAATTAGGTTTTTTTCTAAAATGTTTAGCAGCAACTTAGCTGGAGATGATTCTATATCAAAGTTTACTTCAAAAATATTTTTTAAAAATATTATTTCATCACATATTTCATTTGAAATTTCCTTTGGATATTTTAAGTGCATATTTTTTGCTCTCGATTTTATTTCCTCATCTGATGAAGTTTGAAAAGTCCAAAGGAATCCAAAAGTCTGGCAAATTTTGCGTAAAGACTCAAAGCGACGTGTCAAGCCTGAAATAACCGAATCAATAATGTATATAAAAACATTAACTCTATAATGTTCTTCAGCATCAAACTGGGACCTAATATGAAATTTTGGAAAGTACGGCAATCTCTTTTGAACTTAAGAGTAATCTGCCCCACTCTTCACGCATTATCTTCATCCTTGCAATAAGATTGTTAATATTTTCCATTTCTACGTCAAGTGTTGCATTGCGTGCTTCAATAATTAAATTAGTTTGTTGCAATAACGTTAATATTTCAAGCCATATTGTTGTCAACACAATGCATTCGAATGTATCCAAATATTGAAAAATTGACTGAAGTTCGGTACGTGCGTGCGGTGGAAGGTTTAGTGACTTACACTCCTCTAAAGCAGCCAGAATATTTGACTGATTATTGTAAATTGGTTTAACAGCATCAATTCGAGCAGACCATATTGTCTTTGATATTGTGTGAAGTGACACAGCTAAATATTTCTTTAAAATCTCCCACTTTATAGGACTGCTGCTAAAAAAATTATACATCTGTTGAATTCTCCCAAAATATGTAACTGCTTCTTTACATGATCCAACAAGATTAAGAGTATGATTTTCACAACTGGATAAAATGCAATTCGGATTACGCTCAAGCAGCACAGCCTGCACACCGTTATACTGTCCTGCCATATCAGCACCATTATCATATGCTTGCCCAAAGCATAAATTAAAAACTAGGCCAAAATTTTCAAGAATTTCAATAATTCGCGTAGCGATTTCGATTCCTCTTTTTTGTGTAAATGATTCAAATGTAATAAATCTTTCCTCAATTGAATACGATGCATTATTTATTATTTTTACATAACGAATTACAAGACACGTTTGTTCTTGGTGTGAGCAGTCTGGTGTCGCATCCACAATAATAGAAAAATATTTAGAATCAAGAATTTCTTCAATAATTTTTCTTTGCACAAATTTTCCACAAATCTGAATGAATTCATTTTGAATTCTTGATGATAAATAATGAACTTGAAGACGTTTGTGCTTGTCTTGTGACTCACGAACACTTTTTACATGTTCGTATAAAACTGGATCATACTTACTGAGCAATTCTATGATACCTAAAAAGTTTCCATTCCGCGAATTTCCAATATTCTCATTAGAACCAAATAATGCCAAACCACGCTCACTTAGGAAAAATATAACATCCAAAATTCTGTGAAGAACTTTCTGCCAATTACTTGACTCACAGTTTAGTTGTTTCAGTAGAGATGATCCTAATGACGACTTTAATAATGCAGATCTACTTGCTGATTTCCAATGGACATAATTTTTTTTATGAATAATTGAATTTTCATGTGCGGGTACGCGATCTTTCAATTTCCTCCATCCTCTTAAAATATCCCATCCTGATTGGCCACCGAGAACTGATGCATCAAATTTCGTATCTTGTAGGAAGCACGGAAAACAAAATAATGATTTTTTTGAATTGCTCCAGCATAGCCAATCTCTGTCGCAAATTTCTCCATTCGCTAAAACCTTCTTCGTCAGACGATATGGAAATTTATTGTTTTCAGCATCATTTGGGATGTTTTCAGGTATTTTAAAATGTTAAATTTTCAAAAAATCTTCCATTTGCATTATATTTTTCTTGTTAAGTAAGGCGACGTCATCGTTGAAAACAGGTATTGAAGTTGTTGCTTCAATTCCTTGAATATTGGGTAGATTAGATGACACGTAATTTTCTTCCATGTTTGTATCATCAACAATTATCTGTAATGGTGACAAAGAATCTTCTATTTGTTCTGAAGTTATATTTTCAACCACCGAAATTTGAGTATCAACATCAGCAATAACATTTGCCATTTGTGAAATAGCATGAGTAGTTTCATTTTCAGGATTGACTGTTTGATTGATAATCTGTGCAGTGATGTTTTTTTTATTAAAGAATTTCGTTAATCGTGGCAGACTTTGCTTGGCTTGTTCTTTTTTCTGTCGTCTCTTGCTTGCGCCACTCGAATATGTTCTTTTCATTATATTCCTAAAATTAATTACTTATGAATTAAATAGAACTATTTTTAATATTAACTCCATTTAAACTTACAGATTACAAATATCACTAAACAATAAAAAAAATACTAATTTTATAATCACTAAAATTTATAGAACCAAAAGTTATACTCAATAGGAAAATTAAAATTGTACTGAATAGGAAATATAGTTAAATTTTTAATAATTGAAAATTAAATATTCTTTTTTATGCAATTGGCCTACTACGTTAAAATTTATTATCTTTTGTTGGTTGGCAATTTATTTTTTTGGCAACGATATCAAACAGCATGAAGCGTCACTTTGTAATATCAAATCATACATATTTTATTATTTTTTTAATCAAAAATACAGCAATGACTTTTACATCCTCAGTACGTGATTCAAGAAAAATGTAAAGACAATTTTCTCATTCGCTATGTCACTGTCGGTTTATCAAATTCCAAATAAATTAGTAATTTTGAGGGAGAATTAAATATTTTTTGATGATTTTGATTTATAAATTGTTTACAAAAATTTCTATAATGTTAATTATGAGCTGAGTCGGGTTGAATAAAATGCCGGCTCAGTAGTCGGAAATCATTTCTTTCAATGCCGACTCCCATTTTCTTTTTGGGAATTCAGTTAGTTTATGTTAATTACTAAATTTTACAATTAGATTTATGGGAAAATGTCTCAAAATTCTAAAGTTAACAATACATTTTATTGGATTATTTGCAATAGATTGACTACACGTTTTACTGAAATCGGCTTTTCTTTGAATAAACTTTATCCTTAAATGAATCCTAAATAATTATATCAAGTTCAAATAATTTTTATTTTGGTTTCGTAAAAGACATCCAGAAAATTATTCATTTAATCATTAATTTTAGATGGTACCAGTACTGGTCTTATTTTCGGATGTACGACGGCAGCCCTGTTTGTGGTTGGGGTGATAGGAGGACTTTTCGCTTACAGGTTAGCTTGAGATTAATACGTGTTTTGATAACTGTATATGATTTATACGAATATTTTATTTAAAAATATTTTATATAATATTTTAATGTTTTACAAGTTGACTGTAAATTATAAAAATTCGAATAACTTTCGTAAAATTATAATTATTATTTTCATTTATTTGTTTTATTAATTAGAGAAAAATCCTATTTTACTTTGTTTAGCTATTTTTATTTTTACTCAAAAATTCAGTTGTATTTAACAAGATCTAGAAATAAATTTTAATAAATGCTTGAATAAAATTTTAAAGGAAAATCATTTTCTAACTAAGTAATTTATCTTCTTCTAATATATAAAGATGAAAGTTTGTTTGTTTGTTACCCATAGAATTCCCCACCGTTGGTTTTAGGGTGCTGAAATTTTGCATGTGAACCTCATTTGATTGAGGACAGGTCATAGACTATGTTTTAATCCCAGTTGACCACCCCTAGGGTACCCTAATCCTACTAATGGTCACCTTGAATTTCTACAGTAGATACCCCCAGTAGATAAGTATTAACATTTTTCAAATTTTTAAAGTGATATTATACTTAGTTTTAAATTCAATCTATGCATTGCACTACTGAAAATTGCATCAGAAGTCGGCATCCCATCGTAAAATTTGGTCCATAAAAGCAACTTCCGCGATTTTTTAATTAAATTTATATATATTTTTTAAATTATTTTTTTTAAAAAAATGAATTGAAATAAATTTCTTTATTTTGAATCTGTTTACTATTTTTAAATCGGGCAATGCCGGGTACCCCAGCTAGTGTTATTATTAAATGGTTATAATGTGATTAATACAAATAATAGAAAATATTAGTTACTACGGTAAAATTACAAATTATGCTTTGTAATTAATAAAAAAAATTGTTATCAATGTTTCGAAAAATAAATGTACATTGGATTAAAACCTCTACCGAAAAAATAAAATTACCAATAAAGCGGGTGCAATAATCAGTTTTGTGAGCAATGAATTTAACAATTCATATAAAATGGTTCAGGCGGTTTTAAAATTTTTTTTAAAACATTTTGAATTTGTACAATACTTTTATTAGGCGGCTAAAATTTCAAGCTGAACTCAAGGCTATGAATTGGATAATTCCTTGGGAATCGCTTGACACGGTAGAAAAACGAAAACATCGGCAATCTCAAATATCAAGGAAAGAATCAACTGTCAATGAAACCCTAATAAATGGAGATAAGAAATTAGATAAGAAAGATCAAAAGAAAAAGAAATTGGGAAATTACCAAGGTTCAAAGGAAAAAATAGAGGTAAATTATTTTTTAAATGTAATTTTATTGATTTTGAATTTATTATTTCTCTAAAATTTAGAGTCTAAATGATAAAGTTACATTGTGTCTTCTAAAAATTAAAATGATTTGTTAATTTTTAAAATTTTTAAATTAGTCAAAGTTTCTGCAATATTTTATTTATATTTTAATTGCAACTATTGATATGTAATGTTAGACAAGTATGTCTGTATAAGTAAATACAATTTTACGAAATTTTTTAAAATGGAGAATTTAGACATTTTAAACTTTTTAATATTTTAATTTACTCAATTATTTTAAAAAAGGAAGGTTTCAGTTGTTAAGATTTGGGTACATATGAAAACACAAGATCTAATATATAAAGATGAAAGTTTGTTTGTAACCCATAGAATTCCCCACCGTTGGACGTAGGGTGCTGAAATTTTGCATGTGACCCTCATTTGACTCGGAAGAGGTCATAGGCTATTTTTTTATTTTTTTTCATTTTTTACCGGCTGGGTGTCGTTTTAAGTTTTACATTTAATTAGAAAAATTGGTTAACCAAATTTAAAATTTTTAGTGTTACATGTAATTTTTTTAAATGAATGAATTGAAATAAATTTCTTTATTTTGAATCTGTTTACTATTTTAAAATCGTACAGAGTCGGGTACCCCAGCTAGTAAAAGATAAAAACAACAATAATTATAATTCAAGAAACATTCATGCAACCATGCACAATTATTGTTTTAGTTTACAAATAATATTTAATTCGAGTTAAATAAATATTTAATTATTAATTAAATAACATTACAACAGGTACTAAAATGTAACTAAGAATTATTTTTAAATTTGCTTATCTGGAAATTAAACTGGAAATAATAATTATAATAATGTTTGCTATAATTATAAATATTTCTTTCCAATTCTCAATACGCTGGAAATATTTTCTTGAAAAACTATTAATCAAAAGTTGAAAAAGCTATATTAATATTTAAAGCGGGAAAATTTTTAATTTTTTTGAAATTAGTTCTATCTAAATTATGATTTTTTTAATCCTTTTATGTTAAATCCTTTTATGTTAATGATATATTCCATATTTATCTGATAAATTTTTTTTACTATAAAACGATTAATTTAAATCAAAGTCATTAAAGAATTTGGCACAGTTTTTAATCAAATGTTAAAAATGAAATAATAATAGTGAAATAATAAAAATGAAATAATAGCGAAGACGGGTGCTGTGTAAAATCTTACTAATAAACATACATGTGCCAAGTTGCAAATATCAGGCTACAAGTTATTTAATTCGTGATTAAATAAATACATATTGTTTTGGGAAAAGATATTTTACGAAGGTTCGATTTCGTTAGATTTGTTTCACAGTTCAGATTGTCATCGTGATTACAGTGTTGAAATGCTTGATTTTACATAGAGCAAACAGAATTCATTTTTTCGGTATCTTTTAACTTTAAATTCGTGGATGACTTTAGATTTTTATCCTTATAAACTTTTAAATTCAAATTTCTATCAAATTGAGGTAAAGAATTGTAAGATTATTCCAATAACTGATCTTCTGTGACAAATGAATAATCACATCCAAATTTGTAAATGAAATCTAAACAGCTCTTTATTCCATCGGTAGAAACTATTTCTTCACGAAGACTTATCTCTTTGACATTTGAGTTAAAATCAAGAATTCTTTCATTGAAAAATCACCAAATAATTCAGTTCTCAACCAATCCAGATTATTAGATTTAACATAATTAAAATAATTAACATAATTGTTGAGGAATATTACTCTCTTTTAATTTTATTTTGACTTTGATTTGAGAAATTGGGTTTTTCGAAAATTTTATCTAATATTTTGAGTTGTTTAAATTTGTTACTTCTTGAAATTGAAGTTTTTTGAATTTTAGTTTAATTTTGCTGATTAATAAAGTTTAGAAATTTCCTCAGTCTTTATTATTTCCATACATTGGATTTTGATTATTTTTTAATACGGGGAACAATGGATAAAATTAATATAAATAATGTTGAAGTTCTGGAAAATTCAGCCAAATTTTATTCCAAATTTAAATTTAAAGTTAGATTCGAATATCTTGAAAGCTTAGAAGATGATTTGGAATGGAAGTTAATTTATGTCAGCAGCGCATCTAATGCAGATTTAGATCAAGTCTTTGATTCAGTAATAGTTGGATCAATTCCTGTTGGTTATCATTATTTTTTTCTTGATATTAATGCTCCAGATCCAGCGAAATTCCCTGTTGAAGATAATGTCGGTAAAACTGTGGTTTTACTGGAATCATTTCATAAAGATCAACAATTAGTTCGAATCAATTATTTTATCAGCAATGAATATGAAAAAGAAGAATTGAATTTTGTTCATTTTATACAAACTTTTACTTTTACCGAAACAATAATTCATTAAGTTAAATCTTTCAAGAACTTTATTATAAAACAAAATTATTTTTAACCCTCTCCGTGTAAAAAATAATGCTGATATTTATAGTGACCCGTTCTATTCCCACAAAAACGGTTACAAAATGTGCCTTCAGCTTCATCCCGATGGATTCAAAGCTGGAAAAGGGACACATCTTTCTGTTTTTTTTTTCATAATGCGCGGTGAAAACGATGTACTTTTGCAATGGCCTATGAAACTGGAAGTGACATCTTGCTTTAATGTCGAATATATTCGACAAATATACGGAGAGGGTTAAGAAAGTTTCACAAATAAACCAAAATAATATTCCTCAATACATATAAATAGTAATAAAATATAAATACTAATTAATATAATACCTTTATTATAATACAAAATCTGTTCTTAATCGTGTTTGTATAACAATTCAATAGATTTCTCAATATTAAAGCATATTCCACCAATAATTATTGAAAATAAATTGATAGTGACATAGATAAAATAATCATTTAGTACACACTTCAAATAAATTTAATTATATATTTAATTATTACATTTTATTATTATTAATAACACATTATTCTCGCACCCCGCTTCTTTAATAAAACTTTAGTCATTCAGTATTTCTAATGATAATTTACCTGGATCCGTCTTGTAATTCAAGAATTATGACCAGTGTTGAAAAGCGATCATCGCCTTTTTATAATAAACAACTTTAACCAAAACTTTACTTCTTCACATTTCATGAATTTTTTTCACAATTTATGTTTATTTTTTTTGTTATTTTATGTAAATTTTATAATTATATATCTATGAACTTTTCTATTAATATTTTGCTCCTATTTTCTGGTATTATTTAAATGAACTGCCGCTTTTGCTGGTCTACTCATCATTATTTTATTTTTTGAATTGTAATATTCATTGTGAATGTCATAATTTTACAAAAGGTTTTTTTAATATTCATTAATGCATTTATATAGTTATTTATTTCTGACAATTAATTGGTGTTATAATGATAATAACTAGAATACTCTAGTAAAAGGGTTCCAAACCATATTTTCATATTCGCCACCTTATGTGTACCTATTAAGACCTTCACAGAAAATATTTTATTTTCATGACATTTTAACAAGTTTTTTTAATACTTATGAACTATTTGGTAATGAAATGAATGAATGAAATGATCACACTGACTTTGAGATTGCTATTTTTATATATTATTTTTTATAATGCTTACCTTGTATGTAATATTTGACATATACGCCAATCCCTCGAATTACGAGCTACCCATTTTACTCGGTCATAAAAAATAATATTTTTTTAATGAAATCAAACATATTTGGTGGCAAGTGTCTCTCAAATGCATATATTGCATAAGATTACTCACATTTCAACGAGTAAATTTGAAGTCTCGATTTACGCGATTTTGATTTGCGCGTTAGTCTCTTGGAACGTATCTACCGCATAAATCGAGGGATTGGTGTTTTCATTTTACTCAAGAATATAAATATTTTACATTGCGCGGGGGGCCCAAATTTTGAAGTTCCGCCACTGAGTATCCTTATTCGTTCTCAAAGAGATCACCCATTCTTATTTTCTTCTAGTCTAAAAAAACAGTAATCTCTTTTTATTAGGTTTCTTAGACTCTGACACCTAGCACAGCCTCACCCCGGGTTATCTATTTATTTTAAAAGTCTTAGAAATCTCGAAGACCAATTATATATCAAAAATAATTTTACTTGTTACAAATTGTATCGAATTTATTTTCTATTATTTTCAACTGATTACAAATTGATTAAAAAATTAAAAAATAGTTTTACTATGCTTCATGAAGCACAACAAATCCGTTGAAGAAAAACATTGAAAATGACAGATTATAGTAATTGAAGATATATTTACTCACAGGCCGTTTGAAAGGAATTCTATAGTAAATTCAAGAGCCATCAATCATAATTTTAATCAAAACAAATGATGCAAACTCAAAGAGAAGAAAAGATTTACTCTGACAATAATATTTGAATAATTAATTTAAATTTAATTTTGCATGAATTCAACTCGGGAATTTCTTTACAAATTCTTTAATTATTTATCAAATGCAAATTTAAACTAAATAAAGTACAAATGAATATTTATTTACACGGTGACTGCCACGACTATTTGACATGTTTTGTTACTATTGGAGCCAAAATAATATTTTTTACATTCTTTAAAACATTTTTGTTAATAATATTTAGCTTGTTTAAAACATTATAAAATTTATTGTAACCTCCGTCCGCCAGGAAATATTGGTGCCTGTTACTCATTAATTAATTACAATCTTGTAGAAAATCCTATTAATAATAACAAGGAACAAACTAGCAATAAATTAATCATATTAGTAAATAATAAATTAATGATTAATTTTTAAAATTATTTATTATTTTAATAGTTTTCGGTAAAGGGTCATAGAATTTGGATAAGCCAATAAATCATTGACATCATGACCCATTATGATAGGGTGTAATAAACAGTCTGTAGAAATTTTATAAAATATTTTATTTTGTGATTAGAACATAATGTTATTCTATTCTTCAGAGAACACGAAATATTGTTAAGAAATCTCATATTTAAACGACTCCCTTCATTTCAAAAATATTATTTACTATACGAAACTGAAATGCGTAGATTACTTATGAAGGACAACTAGGGTTGCCAACTCCCACAACCTCGAACCCGGGAGATTATGAAATTGCGAACAGTATAACGCTTAAGAATTAATATAACAGGTGTTTTTTCACTTTTTTGGTTTACACATGTTAGTGATTTTAACTATATGATGACTAATACCATAAAGATTTAAACAAAACTATTATTTTTACATATTACATTTTACATTTTTTACATTTTAAAATTGATAAAAACCTGACAGTGACAGACTAATAACGTGGTTAAGAAGAAAAACATAAAATCGCTCGCCGCGAACAAACAACTTAAACTTCCGATGACTGTGAGCAAAAATAAATCTTGACTATCATTATTTTAGAGAAATCAAATAAAAGTTAAAACTTCAAAAACTGCACTTTTTTCTTGAAAAATTTTAAAATATTGTAAAAACGGAAAGACGGGAGATTTACATCTCCAGGGTCATAGTTAACCGGGAGACGGAAGACAAAAGCCGATTCCGGGAGACTTCCGGCAAAAATGGGAGAGTTGGAAAGACTAAGGACAACTAAAAACGGATATTGAATTCATTTGATAAATCGATATTTTTCTATTTCATTTGTGAACATTAAAAATAATTTAGAGTTTTAATTAAAATTATTTATAAATATTAAGAATTTGTAAAAAAATATTTTCCTGTAATATTTTGAACTTTTCCTGTCACAACATGAATGAGAAATTGATTCGTTTCGGTTATTGTGCTCGTTAATTCATCATAAACATGAATTATCATAATTCTTTCAGCCGAGAATTTTTCAAGGCTTGTTTTTTCAATTAATTTCATTTTTTTGTAAAGTAATGAAGAAAACAAAAATTTTATTAGCAGGCAAAGCAAAATTTATTTACTTTTTTAGAATTAAAAGAATTTACAAAAAGAAAATAATTTTTTATCATATATTTTTTTTGTTCATATTAGATCTGTTTTTATTTTTTTCATTTCATTTATCTGAAGTAATAATGAAAATAAATGAAAAATTATTATTATTATTATTATTATTATTATTATTATTATTATTATTATTATTATTATTATTATTATTATTATTATTATTATTATTATTATTATTATTATTATTATTATTATTATTATTATTATTATTATTATTATTATTATTATTATTATTATTATTATTATTATTATTATTATTATTATTATTATTATTATTATTATTATTATTATTATTATTATTATTATTATTATTATTATTATTATTACTATAAAGTGATGATTTCTTGGTAGCAGCATTTATTATAAAGTGATAATTTGAGCCTTTTGCTGCGAATAATGTATTTAATGAAAAATTTTCGACTATAAGATAATAAGATAATCCTTGTCAATTGTAATAAGTAATAGATAAAGGGTATTTTGATAGTTCCGTGACCGAATCGGCTTGTATTTGAGTAGTATTAAAACAGAGTGTAATTTGATTTGGTTTATTTTCTTGAATTTGTTTTCCGTTGAATTTTCTTCTAACTTATATTATTCTGTTCTTATTAGATAGGAATCTAATAAGTTCAAATCCTTTTATTTTTTATAGGTTTTTTAAAATTTTTGTAATTATTGACTATAGATAATTATTCTATATAGTAATATTTATTTTAATAGTACCATAAACACAATAATGGTAGGAATAGCTTTATTTTGTTATTCCTATTACAATTTCATATTTATTGCATCAAAAAAATATGATAAAACAGTACATTATAGTAAAAAAAAAAATAATAATAATAATAATAATAATAATAGTAATAATAATAATAATCTTATCTATTTTATAAAATATTTGAATTTAATTTAATGAATACCATATTTTGAGATGCATTACCTGATAGCCTTTATATTTATAATCTTTTTGTTTCACGATTTAAAATATATAAAAAATTTGCTTAATTTAAACAAAAAAACTTTTGTTATAAAATTCATTGCTAAAAGAAATAATAATTTTAATTAAATAAATTTATGATTTAGTTGGAAACTACTCTATTGCTCAATTCCCCAAATTCAGATTCTGATATAGATCCCATGGTAATTGTTTTTGTTTAAATATACAAATTAATATATTTTTCAGAAATATTTATCAAATACATATTTATTATAAGCCATAATTATGTAAATATTGATAATATATGATTTTGTAAAAAAATGAATTAGATCAATTATCATAACAATTGATATCCTTGAATTTTATCATCCTTTGGTATGTTGCATATAAATTTTTATATGACAAAATTTAATATTTAAGCATTCTTATTCATAGATTTCACTTTTGATTATAATTTCCAAAGCCAATTTTTATAAATTTCCGGTATTATTTTAAGCCGCTACAAGCAGAATTTATTTGTCGAGCATTTCAAATCTTTATATAAGTTCTTTATTCTTGGAATTTTAAAATAAAATGTCAGTTATTTTTTGAATAAATTAATTTTCTCGTTGTTCAATCTGTCAAAGCACTTTAAAAGATTTCTTGATTCTGAATCAAATATTTATATTACTAGTATATGGTTTAACCCTCCTACCGCTCTCCCACAGGTTCCTACATCTCATTTCACTGGAGACCTAACTACCTAAATATGCTCAAAATTAATTCAGATTATCACTCGAACAATTTGATACAATTCCACAGACGTTCTTTATAAATACTGTTAAGTATGATCTTATCTATAAAATGTTCTTATTAACTTATAAACTAGTTGTTTTGTTAATTTGTTATTCTTAGAAATATGTTGAAATATAGTTTTTTTAAATTTTTTTAAAAATTTTTCTACACGCAACACATAAAACTACAATCCTTATTAGACAACATAAAAAAATATAGTATAACAGTTTATTACAAATACTTTCAAATTTAATTTTAACAATCTGTTACTTGTTGTGATCCATTTCAGTGGTTCTTAAACTTATAGAATACTGAGGAGCCCCTTGATGTTATAGTTTTCTTGGCGGACCCCACAGTGTTTATATGGTCATTTGTCGATAAACTAACTAATCAAGTTTTTTTAAAAAATTGCAGATTTATTTAACTTTTATAATTCCTTCAAATCAATTCACAATTAATAAATAACGAATAAAGTAATAAAGTATTTGGATCTCACATTAAAAATTAGATATATTTAATTTTTACCCTGTGAAGGATGGTCCTGGTTAGGATTGATATTTTACACTATTATAAGAATTTCTTCCAATTTTCGCCTCTGATTTCTTTTCAATTGACATTATATTTATTAAAAAATTGACTATGAATCAATAAAGACAATGATGTTTTTTTTTTAAAATCACTCGAAAAAAAACCTGTGCTGAAAATTTGTAAGATTCAAAAAAAAACATCAATATCTTTACTGATTCATAGTTAATTTATTTAAAAAATGAATATTTTCCGGTGGAAACTGGAATGGGCGGATGCCGAACAATGAGGCAAGTTTAAATATAATAAAATAAAATCAGTGGGGGTCCCTAGAAAGAATTAATTACAAAAAACTAAAATTAATTAAAAATTAATTACCTCATGGAGAACTCGAGCTAATAGGAAACCTGAGCAATGTAAGAGAACCTGAATAGGAGGCAATTAAATTAGCCGACGAATAATTAAAATGGGGCAAGCCATCAAGAGAATCGAGCAAATTCCTCAAATTGATTAAAGCGATAAGAAGAAGACCTGGGAAATTGGATCCGAAATGATTTGTCAAAGTAAAATAAAATTACGAGATGGGTATAAAAGCGATCGGCAAGTAAACAGAATTGCCAGTAGGACGAAGAAACGTAAACGAATAATTTAGCGAGAGTAAACAAAAGAAAATTGAACTTAGTGATAACTGAATATTTTAGAATCGAGCGTACCAGAAAGGGACATCTCCCGTTGGAAGATTAATCCCTGCGCAAGGTTCAGATTGATATTGAAAGGTGCAGAGCAAAATAGTTGTTTAAAGTTGTTGTTGTTTCATTAAAGAGTGTAATAAATAAAAGTGAAATTGTATTAGTCTCGAATAAATTTATTGTGTTGGGTTGTTTAACTTAATTTCAAAACGAACACAAAGGAGTCTGACGGTGATACCGACTTGCACAAAATACCCAACAATATATTCAATATAATAAATATTAAGTTTTACAATCTACAACTCCCAGAGGATTGAAATTTAATTTTTGTATCCAAATTAGATTATTTTATTTAACTTATATACTTGGAAATTGAATATTTTAATAAAACGGTTAGTTCCACTCGAGGGAAATGATTCGAGTCACAGCTAGAAATTTTTTCGTTCCAATTTTCGGGAAATATTTTTAGCAAATTATCTTTCATGTTAATTCAAATAGTTTTCATCGTTTCTAATTGCTTTATCTGATTAAACAAGCCAATCATCGAATTGCTTTAATGAGAACAATAATGAGATTTTATATTTCCGACAGAAAATCTAAGAATCGTTGGGCTTTGATATTTTGATATGAATTTTTTTAGTGAATCTTTTTCGGAAAAATCTTATTAAATTTCATTTTAACTGTCTACGGAAATATATTACAAGATAGATAAATCCAAACGGTAAGAAATATAAAAAACATGAACATTCCCATTGTTAAAAACTTTATTCTAGTAGTACATTTATCGAGTTTATTATATAAACACTAAAAATAACTCATTTTCATAAAAACCCCAATCAAACATTCTTTTCACGATATATTTCGACAGTTTTCCTATCATCATCAGGAGGGATATAATAACTATATAAATCTTTAATTTATATAGTTATTATATCCCACCTGATGATGAAAGGAAAACTGTCGAAATATATCGTGAAAAGAATGTTTGATTGCCATGTATGTTTAACTATTTATTCATTTTCATAAAACTCATCATTTTAGTAAGCTAAGCTATTAGTCTATTTCTGTATTTGTATATTTTTTTCATGTCGTTCAAAATTTATTAAGCTTTTTAATTTCTAAATTCAAATCACATCCCAATTTAATGGAAATTTTATTTATCGAAATAAATACATTTTCCACATTTTTTCCAAAAATAAACAAGTTTATTTATAATGGTGTAAATTTTTTTTACAGATTTCTAACATTAAAATAATATAAACATTACAAGCTTTGTGATACCCTGTGCCAATCCCAATAGTAGACTAGTTTCGAGCTTTTGGCATTCAATCTTCGCGTCTCCTGCATAGTACTGATGAGAGCCAAAAGCTCGAAACTAGTCTACTATTGGGATTTGCACTGGGTATCACAAAGTTTGTAATGTTTATATTAAGTTTATTTATTCCTATAGCACAAAATTTAAAACTTCTGTAAGCAACGAATTTTTTTAGGCGTTTGACTAGAATATTTTTCATAGAATATTTTTCATAGAATATTTTAACCGAGATGTTTGAGGTGGTAGTCGGTGGTCCATAGATTTACAATGATTTTGTTGACAATAGAATAATTTATTTAATCATAAAATGCACAAATTAATTTTTAATTTCTTAATTTAAAAAAATGTTTATATAAAGTTTATATTAAATTTAAATATGATTGAGAATCCTTCGTGAACATTTTTGATTTAATAATCTAATTAAAATATCTTTATTGTCTTTAATATCGGAAGGAAGGTAAGTTCTGAAAAGATAGATATTTCTTCTCGTCATGTAGTGTAATGTCATTTTGTTTTATATAATTTTGTGAACGCAACTACGAATGATAATCAATATTTTCATTCGAGGCATACTATTCCCAAACCCCCACGAAAAGAAACTATATAGTAATTCTCTATAGTAATAATTTACTATAGAGAAATTACAAAATAACAAAATCAAAAAAACAAATCAATACAAAAATTGAAAGCAAGGAAACGAAGAGAAATCGAAAAATTAAAAAAACTAAAGGAAGGAAAAAGAAGGAGAGAAAGAAATTGCTCACAACGCAATAAATTAAAAGGAAAATACAACCTAATGAAAGAAATTCTACTAACGAAAAGCAAGAAAATAAAATTGTGATCGAGATATTGTTGGATTAACATTATAATTGATTCAAACAAATTAAAGGTCCTCTTTTTATTATTTTAAATATTTATTTTAATTGTACTACCCCCCACAGCAGTCCCGAAACAAGTTTTAAAGGAGACTCTGCTGGGTTCTCACAAATTTCTTATTAACACACAAGAAGCACTTTGACAAATAAAGATAATAATAATAGTAATAATAGTAATAATAAACATAGCACTAAACAATCATAATATTTGCTATTAAAATTCACTATCAAAATGGCAAAATGAAAAAGAATACTTATAAAGAAATTTTATATAATAATCAACAAAGTTGTAAATTTACTATTAATTCGAATTTTATTTGAAAATTTGACATTTTTACCATAATATTATTTTATTTTTAATCTAAAAATTTTAATTTTCTTAGACGGAAATCACAAAAATTGTTGATAATGAATAGTTTTAAAAGAATCGAAAGAGTATTTTATTAAGATTAAAGTTGGTTTATCACGTTTATCAGTCATTTATTCTCTAAATAAATTATTCATTAGTTTTATTGTAAGAAAATTTTATTATTAAATATTAAAAATTATTTATTTTTAGTACCTACAGTATTTAATCCTTGTCGCCTAAGGATTGATACAGAGTGACCAAGATCTATAATTTTTTTACGGGTAATTGACACATTTCCTGACTTTATGAAATTTAATTCCGCACTTTAAGGGTTAAAACGATTTTTATAGCCAATTAGAAAAATTAATCTTTTAGATTTAGCATTATTTTGATTTAAAACACATTTTTTATTGTACGGTCACACATCACAGTGGCTGGTGGGTTTTTTTTTACCATAGTAAGGCAAACTTTCTTTATTTCTCATTAAATTATCAAATGTAAAAATTCTTCGAATGAGATTTTAATTAAAATTCAATCAAAATTCTCTAAATTTAATTTAAAAATTTTTTTGAATTAATATTATTATTATTATTTATTTATTAAAAAACTTTTCATAAAAATAATAATATTTAGGTAGCAATACGAAATGGAAAACATCGAGGAAGTGCTTCAAATGAAAGTTATATGTCACTGGTTACCATTTCCGGTGTTCAGTTAGAAAACATTCAAAATGCTCAAGTTTTCATCAAAACTGCATTGTTTAAAGGCAATATTGTGGCATTGAAAAAAATTAGTACTGGTAGAAAATTTGAAACAACAAAGGAAATGCTTTTAGATATTAAAAAGGTAAAAATATTTTTTTGTCTTTTAATTTTATTATCATAAGTCATAATAAAAATTTAAATATTGAAGCAAATTCTAATTAAATGTGTTATAATAGTTTTTATTCGAAAAATATGTCTAAGAAAATAATTATATATCCAAATTAATAATTCGGTCTCACAATGGTTATATATATACATATCGTGAGTCTATCGTGAGTCATTGTCTTTCTAAAATATGGAATCTTTATCCGAGGATTCGTGAAACATATATTGCCAATGGTATTTTTCCGGACTGTTGCCATTATAAGAACTAAGCAAAAGCATTTTTTTTAATTCTAGGATAGTTGTGATGATTTCTTTCACGATATGTTTGTTTCCTTGGCTATTTTGTCGAACAAATCATTTCCTACGAATAGCGATGTAACATCTCCTACACTTGATTGATTTTCACTAAAAGTCTTAAGACGCAGTACAACTTCGAAATCAGGCAAATCCCGAGGAGGATCAAATTCCTGATATGATATATACATGACACGTGGTCTTGAACTTGAACGTAATTGGTTCATCATCTTCATTTTCTTCAGCATCACTGTGATCTTAGTGAACGTTATTGATTTCTTCTTCAGCGTCACTCGGCACGTCGGAAAGATGGTTTTCAAAATGTTCTTAAACCGAAGCATCCTCTCTCTCATACATTTTATGTTGATAAAAAAATAACAATTATAAAAACCGTAAAATCTAATCACAAAAGTAAGATATTGTATAATATTACATAATAAAACAGTTTTAAGATGTTTTTTGTATATAAAGTTCTAGATTTCTGAAACATATGCATATGTCCACGCCGTAAACAACATGTTAAACACTCTCAAAATAGACGTATTTAATGAGTTTTGTATATTATTATTTGGGTTAAATAATTTCGTTTTCAAGGCCTTAAAAGTAATACGTTCCCAGTAGTTTTTGAAACACTTCAATAAAACTTGAAAATTTGAAATTTATATTTCTCACTTGCATTTCTTATTATGTTTAATAATATTACTGATTAAAACACTTGAATTATTACTATTGCCTACAACTCATACCGTCATGCAATTTTTGGTTGTTAATTTAATCTAAAATCTAATATTAATTAATATTGACATAATTTTGAGAGTAATTTTGTTGAAAGTTTAAGTGTAGTTTGAGAAATGAAAACTTTATAAATTCAGTTATAAACTGATAAAAACAAAAAAATTTCAATTTAATTTAATCAGAAATTATTGTTTCTTCAAGATGCCCAATTTTCATAATCTTGATAATGAAATAATTAGTTACAAGAAAATTATTTGTTTGCATTTGATAAAATGAACTACTGTTTATTATTATTATTATTATTATTATTATTATTATTATTATTGATTAAGTCCAAACGACTGAATAAAGCTTTTATTTTCCTCCAAAGAGGACATTGGATCATTTTTGAATAATGTCTTGTCCATTTCACTGTCACGTCCAATTTCAGATGTTAATCGAGCTGCTTCCATTTGTGCACGATAAACTTGCGATCGACAATCAGGGATCACGTCCATTCCAACGTCAGATTTTAAAGCAGCCATAATCATACGACTATTGATTTTCATTGTTTCTGGTATCCATGAAATAAACGCCAAAGCACCCTGATGTTTTAATTCGGACAACTGAGAAAATCGGTTGGATAATTCTTCAATTAAATAATTTCTGATTTCCGTTTTGCAAACAAATCGATTTGAAAAATCCGACATAGCATGATTCAATATAATTTCCTCACGAATACATAATACAATATCGTTGCTTTTATTGACGAACTTATCTGTGAATTTAGAAGACTCGATCCCATGCATAATCATGAAAAATGATGGCAACAACTGTGAAAGTTCCGTGACAATCGATACGATTAATTTACCGGGAATTTTTCCTTTCGCATATCTATCGATTTCATTAAGCCAATTTTTAACATTGTTGAACGAATCTTGATTGGTAACATCAACTGAAGGATCACATTTAACACCTGAAGCCATTTTAACAAAGCAATTAAATCCAAATTTCGATTCAAAAAGTCCCCAAATTTAATCCAACTAAACAAACCTTATTTAATTATTCCAATCTAATTTTATAAATCAAAATTCCAGAATTTCTAAAAAACTATTTACAATCCATAAAAATTTACAATTAAACCTACTTACAAACAACAGATCACATTATAAATCTGCTTCTCGCGTCTGTGTGCGCACACCAACAAGAATCGGTCTAACCAGACCGCGCACACAGACGCGATAGAAAAAAGGCATGCAACGAACTGCCAGTCAGAGGCAATCCCCCTCTGACTGGTCGAAACAATTATTATTATTATTATTGTTATTATTATTATTATTATTATTATTATTATTATTATTATTATTATTATTATTATTATTATTATTATTATTATTATTATTATTATTATTATTATTATTATTATTATTATTATTATTATTATTATTATTATTATTATTATTATTATTATTATTATTATTATTATTATTATTATTATTATTATTATTATTATTATTATATTATTATTATTATTATTAGGGATAGGCCTGGAGCCTTGATTGCAAAACAATAAAAAAAATTACTATATTTGGAAATAGTGTAAATAAAAATAATAAATAATTACTTAAAATAAAATATAGGTTTAATCAAATACTATAAATAGAAATAAGTTATATATAGTAATATTTAATCATACTGATACTATAAATAGTAATTATAATATTACAAATAATATATTAAATAAATATTATTTATTATAAATACTGGTTCAAAACGAGAATTAGGGATGAATATTTGACGAACAAGTTAGGACGCAAATTTCAGACAAAGAACTAAAATTAAAAATAGTGCATTTTTGTGAAGAAACGTGATTAAAGAATCACCGTGTAAATTGATTAAATTTTCGAGAGGAAACCAATTTGATTAGCTGGATTTTAATTAACCAAAGAGATTTAATCGGAGATTTTGATCTGTACAATTCATATAAATTGTTCGGCGAGAAATTTCACAAGAGGAAAGGAGAAAATTGAAACTACGATTGAAGAGACAATTGATCGAAGTAAAATATTTATTTGAGGGATAAATTATTATCCTTGAGTAGTTAAAATTAAGCGAATACAAAGTAGTGTCAACTTACTTTAGTATTCTCTGGGTGCCCCAAAATAATTCCCACTTGCTAATCCAGCTCTTTCATCGACTTTGCGATCGTTGTGCTACACAGGAGCCATTGATCTCTTGCAGGCTGAGATAAACAGCAGGGATTAACAAATCCATTGTTTTATATTTTTATCTTTACATAGTTGTAAATTATTAATAAAAGTTTTGTAGAGAGAAAGGAGTTTGTTTTTAATTTGCAATTCTATTTAATTTAAATACGCGCAACCACATTAAATATATTATATTTATACCTATTTTTATTTATTGGAGTCATAGTGTTGAGATCAGTAACCGCCACTTTTCGATCTTAACATTATTATTATTATTATTATTATTATTATTATTATTATTATTATTAGTATTAGTATTAGTATTATTATTATTATTATTATTATTATTATTATTATTATTATTATTATTATTATTATTATTATTATTATTATTATTATTATTATTATTATTATTATTATTGTTGAGGTCCGTAAATTAAAATAAATTTAAATGAAATTTAGGTTAATAATTTAAATAAAAAGTAAGTGAAGAAAAAAGACAAATAAAAGCGTGATCATGAACAGAATTGATAGTAAAGGAAAGTACGATGGAAGCGGTATTAGAAAATGCCAAAAGCAATTGCAAAAGGCAAGAATCCCGAAATCCGAGAAAAATCAATAAATGGTAAAATCATCGAAATCGAATGGGGAAAACGGGACAGGTATAGAGTAGCTAATGGTCAACAAGATGATGGCTAGGGATTTATCAGAAAATGGTTAGGAAGGGTCAAAAAGCATGCAAATGTGTAAAAACAGAAAACGTTAATTAATTAATTAATTAATTGGCTAATAGAAAACCCGAGCTAATGGGAAACCCGAGCCAATGGAGAACCCGAGAGATGAAGGAAACCCGGGTTGGGTAAACAAGAAGGAAAGTAAACAGAAGGAAGATTGGGGCCCATTAGCTTGACACAGTGATTAATTGGAAAATAGCAAGGAGAAGAGAAACCATTATAGGTGACAGCCGAAGCAGATACGTGGAAGCAAATGTCAAGTGAAAGATTGGCTCGGCAATAACCATTTGTCATCCCGATTTCGAGGAGTATATAAAGAAAGGGAAAATCAGAGCAAATCGGCATTTTGCCTCAGCTAGGGTTAGAAGAAACCGAGTAAGGAAAAGGCAAAAACGAATTAAGGAGATTAGGGAAAAGAAGATATAGAATAGGAATACGAAAAGGTGAAAAAGAATCGAATCAAAACAGAAAAGAGGAAAACGTGGTTCAAGAGAATCTAAAGAAATAAAATGTGAATATTATCTATTTACAAAGCATCAACGCCGAGCGGAGAATCTGTCAAACGTAACTGATTATTAATTGTAAAGTTGTGAGAAAAGATTGTGAATTTTGTTATTTCAATATACTTTGGGTCGTTATTGTTTTGATTTACAGGACACGAGGAGTCAGAGGGAACCGACTTAAATTAACCAAAAACCCAACATTATTATTATTATTTGAAAAATATTCAAATTGTAAAAAAATAATTATTCAAAATTTTCGAATTTTTTGTAATTTAAACTAACATCTAATTTCTTTAAATTTTTTAAATAATTTTGATACGAAAAATATATTTATTACAACTTTTAAAAATCTTATTAAAACTTATTAAAAATGAACTTAGACAACACTAGAAATAGTAATAATAAGTATATAAATATTTATTATTATTTTCATTTTATTCTTCTTAAAATATTTGTTTACTATTTTAGATTAAAGATTTGAACAATGATCATATATGTCGATTTATTGGCATGTGCGTTGAACCCCTTCATCAATATATTGTTTATGAATACTGTCCGAAAGGAAGCTTGGAAGATCTTTTAGAAAATGAACAGATAAATTTGGATTGGATGTTTCGTCTTTCACTGATTCAGGATATTGTTCGGGTAATTAACCAAAATAATTGTAAACTAAAACGAATTATGCTGTTATTTATCTCTGTCCATCTACAGCACCATAGGACATTGTCACAATTCTTTATGAATTTGTTATTGACAGTAAAATTTTCTTTCTTCTTAAAGGGAAAAAGTAAAGTAACATGTCTCTTCCAAGCATTTTATTTTGCACTAATATCTATAATTTACACTGGATTTCATTCATTTAAGTACATCGGGCTGTGTGCCTGAACTTCATTAGAAATTTTATTTGGTTTACAATTTTTATTTTTGTATTTTTAAGATTTTACCGGTAATTTCTCTACTAATATGTTAGAATTTTCTCTATTTTCCATGATATACTTAATCTTCTATTGTTTGTAAGAAAAATTCAAATAAAATAGTTAAAGTTTTTGATCAAAAAGCAATAGAAAATCTTTTATAAACCCAAGTAAAACTTCGTAATCAAGTTTTTCCATTGCAAAATTCTTATAACTTCATTCAAAATGGATCAAGTTCAAAATTGTTAGCATAAAATAAAGAATAAATGAAAAAAGTGCCGGCCAAATTACTTATTAAAGAAATGTTTTTATTAAAGAGCAATCGTAGTAAAAATGCATATAATAAAGAATAAATTGACGAAATCAAAATTTAAGCGAAATTTACAGTAATACATAGTAAAGTTGAAATATATATATAATATTTTTTTCAAATTTGCTTGACTAAGCAATGCAGAAAAACAATAGCAATTTTGAAAATGAGAATTATTATTATTATTATTATTATTATTATTATTATTATTATTATTATTATTATTATTATTATTATTATTATTATTATTATTATTATTATTATTATTATTATTATTATTATTATTATTATTATTATTATTATTATTATTATTATTATTATTATTATTATTATTATTATCATCATTATTATTGTTAGTATTATGCAAATATTTTTCAATGAGATGAAATTCAGAAATATAAGTTGAATGAAAAAAACCCACCTTATCAAATGTGGCGGGTCAGTTTGATCCATCTCGTTGAATTTAATTTTTACTCTTTTTTTCAATTATATATTTTTCTTGAAATTTCATTATTGGAATGAATTTTATCTTCTTTTCCTAATATCTTATATTTTAATTCCTTTTAGGGAATGATATATTTGCATTCAAATTATGGATGTCATGGCCACTTGAAAAGTTCAAATTGTGTCGTTGACTCTAGATTTGTTTTAAAATTAACAGACTTTGGATTGAACATTTTAAGAGAAATACAAAAAGAAAATTCTAATGAAGAACCTTCTCATGAATATTATAAAAGTAAAATGTTATTATTATTATTATTATTATTATTATTATTATTATTATTATTATTATTATTATTATTATTATTATTATTATTATTATTATTATTATTATTATTATTATTATTATTATTATTATTATTATTATTATTATTATTATTATTATTATTATTATTATTACATCTTTTTCAGAAATGTTATGGACAAGTCCAGAAATTTTACGAACCCAAACGCCTCCTTTTAATGGCACTGTCAAAGGTGATGTTTATAGTTTTGCAATAATAGCTCAAGAAATAATTTATCGGCGCGGAGTGTTTGCACTTGATAACTGTGATTCTAAAGATCCGAAAGAAATTGTTGAATTTGTCAAGACTTCTAAACCTGTTCCTTTCCGACCAAGTTTAGATGAAATTGATGGTTGCTCATCAGATTTGATCAAGATAATTAAACAAGCATGGGATGAAGATCCAAATAATAGGCCAGACTTTCCAGGGATTAAAAACTCGATGAGGAAGATAGACAAGTTATCGCAATTATTAAATTAGATAATATGTTTAATCATTATATAGAGGAAAAGAATCTGGAAATATATTAGATAATTTACTTTCGCGTATGGAACAATACGCAAACAATCTCGAAGGTTTAGTTGCTCAACGAACTCAGGAATATTTAGAAGAAAAAAAAAGAGCTGAGGATTTGTTATATTCAATGTTGCCAAAGTAAGAGTGCAATTTAATGTTGTTTATTTTCGACGTCTACTGGCATATTTTTTCATCTTACGTTTAAAACAAGGATTTCCTTCTAATCCGACAACCTTATTTCAGTTGGAAAATAATTTTTGGTTTATTTTATTATTTGGTGGATCAAAAGTATTGTCGAAATTTTCAGTCAGAAACAGCAGTCAAGTTTTAAAATAAAATGAATCTTTTCTAAAGAATTTATAAATCCTTTTTATTAATAATTATACAAAATAATGATTACAAAATTCGATTCTCTTAAGACTTGAAAGATGGATCTTTCAAATTTTTAGAAAGATAAATAAAAGTGTTAGGAAAGAAAGAGTTTTTATGTTCACAAGATGGTAAAAGATTATAATTATTAAAATCATTTACCATCTCGTGAACACCATAAAAGTTGAAAAGGCAGTGCCGAAAATTCGTGAGTATCAACAAACATCGATATATTACTGATTTATAGTCTTCAAGCTCTCTTTTTAATAAACATAAAAGTTGTTTGTTTCAATAAGATTTTCATTTATCTTCAATATAATTTTAATATAATTTGAATTATATTATTTAAAAAAATATTTTGTAAATATCATGTATAAATAATAGAAAATTAAATAAAAAGAATTGTGTATAAAATCGATAAATTTTGCAAATTCGTTAATAATTTCACTTTGTTATTATTGAATTATTTTCGAAGTTTCCATGTTTAATTTTTGTAGGAAGAATTCTGATAATGCAAATCTAATTTTATTTTATTTACAATTTTATTGTGAAAATAAGTGACAGGAAGAAAGAAAGTTCTATAATTCTGTCTGGGAAATGCCAATCAAACTATAAATTATTTATTATTTCAAAATTGACTTTTAGTCGTAATGTAATGCATAAAATTTCTTTTGTCTTTTATAAAATATTCTTAATACACAATGACAATTATTAAGTATAATCTGACAATTTAAAGTGAATATATATTTTTAATTAATTAAATTATTGTGCATACAGTCGATTTTGATTAATTAAACCAGGCCTGTCCAACACAAATCTGTTTAGGAGCCAATCTCAAAATTATCTAATTTGCAAGAGCCTAATATGTGAGGAAAAAAAATTAAACCAACAACTACTGATTTGTTTTATATTTTATTATAAATTTTATTATTAAATCATTATTAAATTCCACTTTATTTTTATTGAAAAATTTATAAATTAATTTTAATGAGTAGTTTGTCTTACAATTTGTTTGCTTAATTCTTCAAAATCTACTTCAAATTTTGTGGTCGAAATTCTTATTTGGTTCTCGAGATTAAAATCTAACATAGCCTTTTTTCTATGAAATTTTCGTTTTTTTATAAGAGCCACGACCTTCGTAATTCAGATTTATGTTGGGAGCCACAAAATAATTTAAAGAGTCCACGTTGGACAGGACTGAATTAAACGATCGGTAAATCGTTTAATTGAAACAAAATGTCCAGATTGACCCGAATCAACGCTATATCATTCCCGGGAGCCACAATAATTCTCGTCAACAATCTGAGATTCAACTAGGTCACACGTGGGGATACGAAAACGTTTTACGACTTAACAGTCTTTTGATTATATTTATTTTGTCTTTTTATTTAGTGGAAAAATTCATCTATTCAGGCCAAAATTTAATGGGTCAGGTGTTTCCTGACTTAATCGACATTGAAATTATGCTAATCCTTTTCAGCAAAAATTGCCTGAATTTAAGAATATACTCGTCAATACTCACCATGCGAACTTTTGGATTTTGCTGCTTCTTTTTATACTTAAATTATCACTATAGTAAATGGTTTCGGCTGAAACTGTTTCAATCTTTTTGGTAATCTTCATTTAACAAATTCTTCAGTTTCTAAATAAAAATAACTCTTGGCTAATGGCCATCAGTAATTTTATGACTTTTCTCATTTACCATTAATATTCTTTTCAAAATAATAGATTTCCATTATCCAATTTGTTTAACACGAGATTTTATTTCAATTAATTAATTACTTAATTAGTAATTTATAATTTACACAAATTAGTAATTTTCGTACATTTTCCGGCAAAATCATTCCTATGATATTGTTTTTACTACCGGTATTTTTCGGACTATAAGGCTCACCGGGTTATAAGGCGCAATATCATTGATCGACTGCTAACGGTTTTATTTTCTATACATAAGGCACACACATTAAATTATTTTTCTGTCAATTTCTCAATTCCTGACGATTTTTGAGAAAATGAAAAAGATTTTAAGTGCGCCTTATGGTCCGAAAAATACGGTACTATATCTGACCAGTTTTCCATATTTAAATTCAAAAAATTATTCATTTATTAATTTTCTGCATATTTCTCTATTTCTGTTTCCATTAAATTCACATCACTTTTTCACATCCTCATTTCATATTTTTATTCAAAATTAACAAAAACAAATTATAAAACATAAAATATTTAATATGAAATATAAAGTTTTATGAGATAAATTTTTAATTGAATTAATTCTTAATTAATTCTTCATTGAATTAATCCACTTAATAAAAAACAAAAGTGGATCTGAAATACTTATACAAAATCCCTCAGTTATTTCATTCGATTCAAAAAAATTTTAAAAATTTAAAAACAAAATTTAATGCCTTTTGTGATTTTACTTTGAAGTTCTTTCTGAAAAATAATATTTAATTTTACATTCAATTGCTTTTGGTCAACCGGTGAAAAACATCAAACTGATTTTACTCAAAATAAAGAGGAAATAATTTTATTTTGAATTTTGCTAATTTTCGGAGTTTGTTTTGTGAAAAAAATATTTAAAATTTTTATTTGTAATGTAGATCAGTCGCTCGCCAATTAATCAAAAATCAAAGTGTTTCGGCGGAAAGTTACGAACAGGTCACGATCTATTTTAGTGACATTGTCGGATTTACATCTTTGTCAGCTGATTCGACACCTATGCAGGTTTGATATTGACATTTTTATTAAGCAAATTTTGATTATGGTATTATATTATATATAGCACCTTCACTGTCATGCGAGTAAAATAGGCGCCATGAAAGTTACATGTATAACTCTGTGGCAGATTTGGGTTTGAAGCAGTGAAGGAGTATGGCCCCACAACAACTTTACCAATTTTTGCTGTGTGCCAGTTAATGTGTTTTCAATAGGGAATTACATGACATATTAGTTATATTGTTAGTTTGATTTACTTGTGTCCTTGTGATATTCGAGGATCAGTAATATGATTTACTAAAATAAGTATTTTCAGTGAATTTTGGATAATTCCTAAAAACTAATCACAAGTTTTCATAATCGATCCTTTGTATAATGGAATTTGATACTGCAGTTCTGATAACATTTTTTTCTTTTGCACCAAATTCGCCGTTAGATGATTTAGTGAGGGCAACTGCTAATTTATTGTTAAACTCCATTGAAAAAATTGACAAGAAATACATATTATCAAATCAAATACTCTGTTGTACCTAATAAAAATTTTACCTAATAAAAATACCAAAATAATCATTATTTTTTAAAATATGTATAAAAATAAATCAAAAAATAAAAAGTACTACATAAAAACATTAATATTCGCCTATAAATCCTTTAATTCAAGTTATTATTATTTCCTCCACTTAGTCTTAAACTTGGAAGACTGAGACCCTGTCTGGTAGTGCTGCTTCTCGATATGTTGGCCATTTTTATCATATAATTATATCTAAACTCTCCTAATTGATGAATTTCTTCGCTGAAGAGGTTAGAAATTTCGGGGGTATAATCATTTATTAATAAATTAGAATTTGGATTTAGACCACAATAACCTGAAAACAAACTGACGGGAGCGTCTTTAACAGTTCGATAAAATTTAATGTTATATTCATAAATCATTCTTAAATAAATTTACGTTAACCATAAAAGTGTCCATAAGAGTTGTATTCTGCTTCCGCATTTATTTGAATTCTTGCAGGCATTAGAATTATAAAAAAATATTATATCTTTAAAATCGATTTATAATTTATATTTAAAAATTATAATTATTTTGGTATTTTTATTAGGCACCACAATCAAATCAAATACTCTATTATAAAAACAATTATAAAAAATGAATATGACATTTGAAGCTTATAATAAGTGTTTTCTTTATTTAAACTTTTTAATAAAATTTTTATAATACAATTTAATATGTAAAATTATATATACAGCGATTATTTCTGTCGATTTTACTTCCATTAAATAATAATAATAATAATAATAATAATAATAATAATAATAATAATAATAATAATAATAATAATAATAATAATAATAATAATAATAATAATAATAATAATAATAATAATAATAATAATAATAATAATAATAATAATAATAATAATAATAATATTTAAATGAAATCTCTTATAATATTTTCATTGTCATTAAAAATTAATGAAATTTAAGAATATCGTTTAGTTAAAATTACCCAAAGGAGAGAGAATTTCGTGATCCTAAATTTATTTCCATGCCAGAAAGAACTGTTCAATTCTTTAGAATTATTCAATGAAATATTTTAGAAAAAATATAAAAAAAATGTGTTACATGAAGATAATCTTTAATTTTATTTTTGTCCATAATCAATCATTGATAACAGCTTTTACGTTGAATATTTTACGTTGAAAAACATTGAATATTGTAATTGGATAATTTTGTTATTATTGTACCATTATTATTATTATTATTATTATTATTATTATTATTATTATTATTATTATTATTATTATTATTATTATTATTATTATTATTATTATTATTATTATTATTATTATTATTATTATTATTATTATTATTATTATTATTATTATTATTATTATTATTATTATTATTATTATTATTATATTATTATTATTATTATTATTATTATTATTATTATTATTATTATTATTATTATTATTATTATTATTATTATTATTATTATTATTATTATTATTATTATTATTATTATTATTATTATTATTATTATTATTATTATTATTATAGGGAAAAGGAAAGCAATTGACATACTGGCTTCATGGAGAAAATGATTTTATAGTGGACGCAGTACCGGAAAGTGCCAAAATAATTCAATGTGAATAAATACTAATAATAATTAAAATTGAATAATAAACTATATCAAGATTTCCACTGTGATATATTTTTTTAAGTTGCTTTAATTAAAACAAATGGTTATAATTCTAGCTGTATACTTTAATCGAAATAAAGTTAGATAAATTACACTTAGTTTATTTCATCAATAATAATAATGTGAATAATAAAACATAATGAATAAATGTCTCCGAGAAAGCAGAAAAATGAAGAAAGGGAAGCATCAAACTTTGAGAGGAATGATGACATTGATAAAATTAATTTCAAAAATATCAAGCAGGTAGTTTTCTAGTGACATTCCATATTTTCGTGATAAATACTAACAAAAGACATTGAGAAAATGATTGTATTATCTGAATTATGTCGACCAAAAGGTCTTTTAATACGGGACCTATTTCTCGAGAGAGACAGAAGAATTATTTGGCAATGAATATAATGGTAAAATCAGCCTTATACAATGTTGATACATTGCTCAGCTCACAATTTAAATCTTGTTATTAACGACGCGGTAAAATGTTGTATTGAGGTTTCTTCAATTTTTATTAATCTAGAAGAGATAGCATAACCAGGTGGGATCAACTATCTATAACATTAAAAAGGTTAAATCCAACGCGCTGTCACGACGAAATACTTCTCTTTTAACATTTGCTTTCTAGATATAATGAAAGTTCTATCCTAGATATCGATAACAAGTAAAAATTGTGAAGAATGCGGAGAATATATATCATCAAAATGGCTGCAACCCAAAAACCTAGATTTTATGACCTCTTTCGCATCTCTAGAAAATACCAGCAAAATTTTAGAACAGTATAGAAGTGTGTTTGCTTCGACAAAAGTTGAAGCGGTAGAATAGACGACCAAGTGGAAGATTAGTGCAACATTTTTTCAGAAAAGAAGCAGTGGCGGCTCGTCCATATAAGCAATGCAAGCATTGCTTGCACTTCAATTTTGAGAAATTTTATATTTTAAAATTTTAATATCTTTAAAAAGAACTTTTGACTACTAAAGACAATTTTTATGATTTAGTAATTAAATAATTTTGTAGAAAAACAAGAATTGAGTTTTTATATAAGTAACATTTTTTTTGAATTTCTTTTTATTGCTTTCACAAAATATTTGAGTACTAGCCGCCACTGAAAAGGAGGGAAATCGTATCGAAGAACCGTTGATGGAACCGGTGCATGAAATAAACTTATTTAAAAATCGTATTATTTGAAAGAATGTTGCATATATAAATTAAGGCAGGGCGAACAAGGCAACCGCCTTTGGGCACGCACTTTGACTAAACATTTTTACTACTTTTTACAATTTTAATACTATTGCATAATACTTGTCTTTAAATAACAACCGTATCAAGAAAACTTTATATTTATTTTTCAGTATAAAATAATTAGAAAAATAGCGTACTACTATTATCTTTTTAACAGCTCTAGAAACCGGAAGAAAAGTTTTTTTTTGGTTCAGTAGCAGGATAGGCCTTCAATATGGTACAATAACAGTTTATGGTACATAATGGAAAACTTAAACTTTACACTAATTAACTTTATTTAGCTATTACTGAAGTATTATTTAAATAAGAATTGTTATTTGAATATAAAAATTTCCATTAATTGATTTTTTAGTTGAGCGGATATGCCACCAAAACGAAATCGCGATTTTGGCAGAAAATATAAAAGTGGAAATGAAAAGAAAAAACAAAAAGCAACGCAAGAAAGCCAAATTAAGGCATTAACACAATCTCAATAAATTTCTTGTACAACAACTTCAAAGTTCGTCAACATCGTCAACTTCTGAAAAGTACAAAGATGCAGCAACTTATGAAAATAACAGAGTCTAGTATCGATACTTCTAATTTTGAGATTGTTGATACTTCTCAGATTACAGGGACACGGACATCTGCAACTGCAAATGAAGAAGCAGAAGAGTTGGTTGGTTTGATAAATATATATGATGATTTTAGTGATCCAGCAACTTGGCCAGAACATTTGAATAAAGACATCTGTTCTACAATTGTTTGCAAGGGCCAAAAAAATAGAAGAAAGAGATTTTAGAGCAGATAGCAATAGGCGGAAATTTTCTACAACCTACTGCAAACGACATATGAAAAATGGAAAAGTTGTCAATCGAAAATGGTTTATATATTCAACAGCTAAGAACAAAATGTTTTGTTTCTGTTGCAAACTTTTTGGCAACACTTTGTCTGCTCTGGGATCCGACTGGATTTGTGACTGGAAAATGCCAGTGTGAGACTTCCTGACAATGAGAAATCAAACGGACGTATGACATTTACTTTGGAATGGTTTGAGCTGGAAAATAGGTTAACAAAACGATACACAATTGACAAACAGAGCCAAAAAAATAATAAACAGTGAAAAGGCCCGTTGGCATAGTGTATTTCAACGTCTAATGGCCATTGTCCAATTTCTTTCTGAGCACAACATGGCTTTTCGTTGTTCAGTCAATAAACTATATAAGGCACACAATGGAAACTTTTTGGGTCTCGTTGAATTGCTGGCAAAATTTGATCCGGTTTTGCAGGGACAAAAATCTGTTGAAATTCATGATCACTACTTTGGAAAAGCGAATTCAAAACGAGCTCATTTCGTTGATGGGAAATAAGGTAAGTGAAATTATTGTAGGAAAAGTAAAATCTGATAAAAACTTTTCAGTAATGCTTGATTGCACACCGGACCAAAGTCACCAAAAACAGATGTCACTGACAATTTGCTATGTAAGCCCAGGAGAAGGATATTCTGAGGTAATTCACGAGCACTTCATTCGTTTTCTAAAATTAGAAGAAAGTACTAGACAACACCTGCTTGATGTCTTACTATTGGAACTGACAAAATTGGGCTTAGATGTTTCTGATATCTGCGGTCAAGGATACGACAACGGTGCGAACATGAAGGGGCATTAATCAGGCGTACAGGCTCGTCTTTTACAATTAAATCCTAGGGCATATTTTACCCTTTGTACCTGTCACAGCTACAACTTGCTGCTATGTGACATGGCAAAACATGTTCTGATGCAATGACGTTTTTTGGTATAATTCAACAAACCTGTTTTATTTTCTGCTTCAACATAGTGATGGGATATTTTTCCAAGTATGTTCGAAATATTTTAGTAAAACCAGTTTGTGAAACAATATGGGAAAGCCGTGTGGAAAGTAGAAAGTCAGGGCGGTATCAAGCAGACGAAATCGATTATGTACTTTTCAAAGTTTCAGAGCAAAGTAGTGATTCAAAAGCTCGAAGTGAAGCAGAGTCATTGTGCAAACAACTTAAGAACTTCAATTTCATTGTTTCAATTGTTTTTTGGTATTACATATTGTTCTAGTTTAATTACATCAGCGAATAATTACAAAATATTTCTGTCGATCTAGCAACTGCAATTAACAGCATGGAACATACTTGCAAATGGTTGAAATGTTACAGAGATGGCGGTTTTGAAACAGCAATACCAATTCCAAAAGAAGTTGCCAAGGATTTAGAAGTTGAAGCCATTTTCAAAGAGACGAAAGTGCGAAAAAGAAAAAAAAATTAACATATGAAGGAGAAGATGAAGGATTTGTAGATCCACAAGAAAGGTTTCACACTGATTTTTTAGCCAGATTGTTGATGTTGCAATCATGTGGATGGACAGTCGATTTGAACAACTACGAAAGCATCATAACTCGTTTGGATTTCTTTATAAATTTCATCAATTACAAAAGAAATGATCTACTGAATTGCAGTATGAATCTGGAGAAAAAGAAAGTAAGGATTTTGATGGTTTCATGTTTGCTGAAGAGTTGCAATCATTGAGTTCCATAATTCCTGCAGCCACCTACAACGATCCTTTTAAGATTTTGCAGTTTCTGTTAGTAAACAAGCGTTATAGTGACTTTCCTAACACACACATTGCACTTTATATACTTCTATCTATTTCTGTCACTGTTGGTTCCAGAGAAAGAAGCTTTTCGAAACTAAAACTTATTAAAACCTATATGCGATCAACAATGATTCAAGATCGGCTCAGTAACTTAGCTATTTTGTCAATTGAGAATGATGTTGCTAAGGATCTTGACAATAATGAACTTATTACAGATTTTGCAGCTGCCGAGCTCGCAAGATTTGCTTGTAAGTTGTAAAAACAAAGTGGAAGTAGAAGATACAACCAAACCAAAGTTATAGTGTATATAGTTTATAATGTTGAGTTATATATGAACTGTCAATTAGCATGCCAAGACACAACATTTTAATTATTAATTTTTTTTTTAGTTTTATGATCTTCAGTTAAATGAAATGAACTGTAATTATTGATGTGTTTATTTATTTCTGTCTTCAAATATTATAATATACATTAATGTCGATAGTTCAGTATTTTTACGGGAAATTGGTTAAATTTATGACATTTGAAATTTGAAAATAATTATTCATCAAATGTAATTTTATTATTTTTTACTTAATCTATAGGGTTTGAGTTTCATTATTTTCTTCTACTTTCTTAGAAATCGTGATTGATGAGACGCAGTTCGCATTTGCATTTTTCTCATTATTCTGCCACTGACAATTTCTGGCAAGTTGAAACGATTATTTATTTTAATTAATTTTTCTATTTAATTTTTAAATTGAATAATTTTTAAAAATACTATTATATTAATTAACCTTTAATTAAATATAATTGTAAAAAAATTTTGTAAAGTTTGAAAATTTTATTTTGGAAAATATTTTTAGGAAATATTATATACACAAATATACTATTGAAACTGAAATGTTTAAGTTAAATTGGTAAATTGTATAAATGGGCGAGGGTTAGAATAGTCGAATATGGAAGCCAAAAAAAATCGTCGCCAGAGAAAAAAAGCTTTAATTGGTTAAAATGGTCGCCAATGTTCAAACCCGAAAAAATCGTTGAAAATGTAGTACAAAAATATAGTCGACAATATCAAATCCTAAAAAAATAGTTTTTCCTATGTGTTCCCGATGGAATTTTAAATTGAAACTTTGCAGAGAAGTAGTCCGTCACTATTTTACTTAGATTCCGTTGAAAAATTTACGAAAAAAGATATAGTTGCGGAGATACAAAAGTCTTACCTTATATAGTAGTAGACTATCCGGCAGGATGTTTTGTCTCCCTAGGGGTACAACATCTAATGGTGTAGGTCACAAGGGTATACGTACATTCAACACCCCCCCCCCGACCGTACGGAAAATGTATAATAACTAACTTTTATTAGTTAACATTTTCCACAAAATAATTTGAATTAAATTGTCAACGATTTTTTTGGGATTTGTTGTATGTCGGTTATTTTTTTGGGTTTGCAGTCGGCTAATTTTTCACGATCTGTCGACTTTTTTTTGACTTCCATATTCGACTAGTCTGACTTTTATCTATAAATGTAGTGTTGAGGTTCTTAGAATCTCAACTTGATGTCTTATATAAATAAAAATACAAACGCTGTTTAAAAATATTTAATAAATGATAATTATGTAAGTAAGGAACTTTGAGCTTATTGCGTCAATACCACTTGTGTGCACTACATAATCCTCGGCAGCTAATGGTGACATAATCGCCTATATGCATTCGACTATCCCACTAAATCATTCAAATACAACTTAGTTATATTGCAAAATTAATATACAGATAACCGAACGCTTTAACCCTACACTGCATGACTTTTTATATTTGATACTTTGTACACTTTCACTTAAACTGTAAGACGTTTTAAAAATTGATTTGGTAATACAAAACTATTGAGAATTACATTACGGTTTTTTTGTATTATATTGCAAATATAGCCAATAGAATGTAATATGAGAGAACATTTACCGAGAACAAGAGCGAGACAGTTTTTATTCTAATAAGATAATTGTGTATCACCAGTGATACAATATGCAGTGTAGGGTTAATAGTTCATCTCCAAAATTAGCTGAAAACTTAAATTCTAACAAATACTCTTAAAAATATAACAATCGAATTCATCCAAATCTTAAATCTCGATAAAACTCCTTTATAAATTTTGTAATATTTCCATTTATATTTTCTAAAAATCATTGAATTAAATATATTAGCGTCAAAATCCAAGTGATTAATTTACCTAATTTCTCTGATATCAACATAAATGATCATTAATTTTTATATTTTCTTTCTCAAAATATAAAACATAAAAAGTAATTACTTTCTAATCAAATTAAAATATAAATTAACTATTTTTATTAATTTAAATATTTTTTATTGCAACTTACCAATAATGAAAACTAATAATGAAAAACTAATTTATAACTTTGTTGTGATTTCATGGAAGATTTCAAAATATTGTTGTAATTTATTGCAGTATTTTTATTAAATTGTCGCTGAAATAATTTATTACTTTGTTGCAATTCACTTACACAACTTTGTTACTTTGTTGCAGTTTGATGAAATCATTTATTATTTTGCTATAATTTTATTTAGTATAGAGTATATAGTTTAAAATAAAGTAATGAAAGAGCTAATGAGTTAATAAATGTATAGCAGTGTCGGGCAACCCCTGTGCCGCCGGCAGTGCTGGCTTTAAATGGCTTATACGATAGTCGACGGTAGCCAAGCACTGCTGGCCACGAATTTTGTTCCAGACGTTCTACAATGTATAATGGCCAGCTGTGCTGGCTAAACTTTAAAAACATCATACCACGATATCGGGCATTTGTATACTAAAAAATTATGCTAAAATATATACTACTTATTAAAATTAATTCCGAGCACAAACGGTTAATAAAAATAATGATTTCTTGTATAGCTTTCAAATCTATCCATTGAGAATTACCATAACGAGCAATTAGCAATTAACTAGAGCAAGAAAAGCTGCAAATTAGTGCATTGATGGAACCTACAAATTGATAAATGTTAGATTTCCTGTCGTTGTGACAGGATTTACGGACTTGTTGAATAGGTTTTTCCTGGTAAATTTATCTGTGATTGAAATTAAAAATACAGCGAATTATACATTTATATTGAATTCGATTAACCATTTAAAGAAAGAGGCCGCTGAAATTAAAAAAGGGATGGAATGAAGAATATCGAAAACATGGATGAATATGGCAAAATTAATTAATTCCTGCCAAGGACAATAGTTGCGGATAATATGGCGATAAAGGCAATATATGAGGATGTTGCATTTCTTCAGAGTAGTTTTGATGTGAGGTTTTTTAATATAGGAGTTTTGTTACTTTTCAAAAAGTGGAACGAAATTGATGATGTTCGTGAATTTTTAGCAGCCTTTAAATACCGATATTTTTGGAATATATTTGGAATGAATCATGTGCAACCTTTCTCCTAGTACAAACAATGCTCTTGAAAGATTTAATTGCACAATAAAATCACGGAATGTAGAACTTGAAACGTCTTCAATGAAGAATTTCATCAAAATTCGTGCTTTAATTGTTAAATCAGAAGAACTTAATATTACATGTTTAGACAGACTGTTAAACGATACGTTCGAGTTGTGTGAGGATATTCAGTTCCAGTTTCAATTTTTGTGTGAAATCGGTAATAAAAATGACGTAATCGTATCTAAACATTCATTGTATTCCACAGCGAAATTGACTTACTAACTATGCTCTCAATACTTGAATTTGGATTTTGGGAGATTATGGGATTTGAAAGATTTTATATTTAAACATGTGTTTAAACTTGACACAGTCATACAGTGCGTGTTCGTATTAACCCTTTAATGCCCAATTTTTTGTCGTTGCGCAAAAACTCTCCTTGCATAAATGAATGCCGCTGAAAATAAACATGTATTCAATTTTTTGTTATTGGTATATTGTTACTTGGTATACCTGCTAAAGGTATGCCCGCCTTGACTTAGTTATCGAACCTTTACAATATTTGAATTTAGCATTATATGGCACTTAGGAGTCTAGGACAATATCCCCCAGACAATATCCCCCTGACAATATCCCCCTAGATAAATACCCCAATCTTGTTAATAATGCATATATTTTAGTATGTGTATAATAATAAAGACATTTTAGTTTATTAACTAGTAATCTGTGGGATATTGTCCTGATACCGGGATTTAGTGTTGTCTGCCTTGATGCGGAGTTGAGAATTAGAGGGTTAAGTGTTGTTATGTGCAGTTAGACTTAATTTGTGAGTAATAATCGAGCAATGTGCAAAATTATAGGCTTTCAAAAACTCGTGCCTTTTGACAGTTACACAAAATAGGCATGGTAGCGAGAGTAGAGAGTGACATAGTAAATTTATTTTATATTTAATTTTGTTGGAACATAGTAAAAGTGGTATAGTATCAAGGTGACATACTAACAAGATTTGACTGTATTTGGATCTGCAGTGCTCCTGTTTAATCATATCTATAATTTTTTGAAAGGTATTAATAAGTTGAATATCATTTGTTGTTCGATTGTTAAGAAGAGAAAACGAAAAGGAAGACCAACTGCTAAAATTGCAAAAAATTTAACTCTGAAAAAACTACCTGACAATACGTTATTTAAGTAAAGTTTTTTGGTTTTTCTTTTTCTTTTTATTGTATTTTTGTATTGGCGTTTTTATAGTGTTTATATTAGTAATATAGTGTGTGGATTAGTTTTGACCGATCCTTAATCATAAACAATATATTTTTTTCTAAACAACTTTCTATTTTTAAAAGTATGAGCAATGGTTGCTATTATTGTGCTTTTCAGCATCCCTAATGTCTAGTGATGACAAGTTTGTGGTAATATATTAATAATTATTATCATTATATATTTCTATTATTATTATTTTTTGAAATGCGAAAAATGTTTGATTTCATCAATTATTCGTAACTTTGACAAAGATTGTCTTTTTTTAGTTATTAGTATTATTGTCATCACTATCGTTTCTATCACTAATATTATTTATTTTCCTTTAAAATGGCTGGTTGTCTCTGAGTAATTTGTTGCAAGAGAAGCCAACTAAGATCTCTTTTTACACTAATCTATGTTCAAATTATGATACTCTTGTTATTTACTACAATGTAACAATTGTTAATTAATACAATGTATACGATGAATTTTATTATTATTATAATTTATTTAAAACAATAAAATGATAATTTAAGCCTTTTTCTACAAATAATGTATTTAATGAAAAAATTTTCAACTATAAGATAGTTCTTGTCAATCTTATCTTATAGTCGAAAATTTGTTCATTAAATACATTATTTGCAGCAAAAGGCTTAAATTATCATTTTATTGTTTTAAATAATAAATGCTGCTACCAAGAAATCATCACTTTATATTATAATTTATATTATCATAATAATAGTTACATTTTCTTCACAAATCATAATAATAAATAACAATTAATAAATTAAGTATATTTAAATTTCTAATCCAACGTGTCCTTTTTATTATTAAAACAACTATAATTAATAAACATTAATTATTGAACATTACTCTCATCCTCTTCATTTTCTTTGCATCTCTTCAGGGATTCAATTCTTCTTGATTTGATTGAGTTTGAAAATTGTAATTCAACTTGTCTTGGTCCCTCATATTGAATATTTGGCTTGCGTAGACAATGAAGTTCCGAAACTGCCGAAAGAAATATTAAACGAATGTCCACTGATTGATAAAAAGAAATTCAAAAGATTATTAAGACTTGTCCAAACGGCATTGAAACGACCCACGCGTGAAATCAAGCCAGATTTGCTCGACGCTAGATATTTATATAATTTAGACGTGACGGATTTCAAAATAGAAAAGCTTGTAAAAAAAGCAGTGAAAAAACGTAAATAAAATTAGTGAATTTCACATTAAAGGAAAGGTTTTGACTGCGGTCTGTTGCATTCAATTTGTCTGTGACTTGAAAAATGACGACGTAGGCGCTAAATTGTTAGCAGATTCGCTCAGATTGTCAAAATCTAATATCACCCCTTTTACTAAGATTCTGCAGAAAATGTCAAAATTATTTTAACAAATTTTAAATTTTATAAAATATAATAAATTCAGATTTTTAAATAAACTTTTATATTTCTCTGACTATTATTTAATTTTGTTTTGATTTTAATATATATATTTTTAATTATTACTTTTTTTCGGTTTAAAAAAATTTATTATTATTATTATAATAAGTATAAAGTGATGATTTCTTGGTAGCAGACTTTATTATTTAAAACAATAAAATGATAATTTAAGCCTTTTGCTGCAAATAATGTATTTAATGAAAATATTTTCGACTATAAGATAGTCCTTGTCAATCTCCTGGAATTTAGCAATCTCCTTCCCGAAAATACATTTCTATCTTTCTTTTATTTCCTTTTTCTTGATTCCTATTGGTTATAAATATAATATAATATAATGTTTATACTTTCTTTTTTGGATTTTTTGGGTAGTATATGATGAGCCGGGAAAACATTTACCTTCTCTGTTGTTTTCAATCCTGAGATGCAAGACCATGACCGCGCTCGGCATAGACTCTGCACCAAGGCTTTACGGGCATTGTTCTCCGCGACCAACTCATCACGGCAGTGCCACAAGCGACGAATTACCCAGTTGCCCTCCTCCCATTCCGGAAGGAAGGAAACCAAATTCCCTCCAGACGTTCGATTTTGGCTCTTAAAAGTTGGATCTCTTCTTGCTGCTTGCCAAAAACGTCGTTCTTCTGGATAGGTCCTATGATGATACTAATATTTATTGAAGACTCAATTTATCCGGGAGATTTCCAAAACAAAAGTTACGGGAGGGAAGTAACTGAGCCCATTGATGATGACAAGGAAAGTACGTATATCTAATTTCTATTTTAATCCCATTAACATTCATGATATTTTGGATGTTATCGATTTCATTTTGGATATTGGTTTGGATTTCATTCATAAAGCAGTAATTTCTAGACATCACTTTAGAAAACAATTTAGGTAATTTGGAATCTCATGAATAGCTACCAAAATCAAAGGAGAGAGACAGTCGTTCGAACTACCTCCACGAGAATTTTTCAGAGGTATAGACCCTCGTAGCAAAGCTACTATCGACTTATTAGTCATCATATTTAATTCACAATGCAACTCTAGGTATAGGTTTTCAGCTTTGATAGTATTTAATTTAATTTAATATTCATCAACATTGAAATTCTGATTAATTTTTATTTACAAAATTTTTATTTCTATAATTTAATGCACTAGAAGAGTAGGTTTTGGGAAAGGGCGAAGAGTGGGCACTGATTGCTTTCTTGCTGGCTCATTCGCAAAAGATTCTACCCGGAAGTAGGTTGATATCGTCGAGCACTCTTTTAAGGGTTCAAGTCGCGGTCACCGCTGGAGAATATTTTACATTTTTTTGTTTGTGGTTGATTTTTGAAGAATTCAGTATAAGAATTGCGCTACATTCATAATAAATTTAACGGAGAGCCGTAATTAGTGTAGACGACGACACTTTATTTATAAGTTATATCTATCGTCGATCGAAATTCCAGAAAGATGCATAGTCATGAGCGGGAGTATTTGTCACAAATCATTCATTTAAATCATTCCTCTGTTAGTGAGTATGTATGGTGGATTGGCCTACGAGAAAGCACCTAGTACCTCCACCTCTTCACGATACCTACTTCACTAATTATCTATGTTAATACATATTAGTTTGACGAACCTCTGACAATAAAAACAATTAAAAATGTATTTACATATTATTAATATCATACAATGGACCAGAAAATACATAATTGCTATAAAAGAAATTCAAAAATTACCAGTTGTGCGATTTTCGTAATAGAGTTTTTAAGGCTAAAATTGTTTTTGATTGAAATGAATTCCAAAGATTCGTATAATGAAAATTTACAAAATAATCGAATTGATATAAGATGATGTCCCAAAAATTAAACCAAAGTATTGCAATGTCTGCTTTATAGTAAAATTTCATTGAAGATAATGAAAGTGGTAAACTTGCTGGTTGTAAAGGATTTTTCAAATATAATAAGTATTTGAAAAAAGGCTTCAATTGTAAGTAATAGTTCGAAAAATTGATATACAAAGTTTTTAAGCAATAAAAAAGTGTTAAAGTGTCCACTGAGACGGCTCTTTTATATAGTCTTTATGTGCATGCAATCGACCAATCAGGATGAATCGTGTGTATTTTGATCGTAATTTATTTTATTTTTTTATCTTAAATTCCTATCATTTTGATTGGTTCATTTCTTTATTTTGTTTTAGTTTACCTTTTTACATTAATTTCTTTCTTTTCTTTTAATTCTAGACTAATCAAATGATAGCCTTTACATGCAATTCTTATCCTATGGATAAGTAGTATTTCCTGTTGTTATGTGTCCTTTTCCAGTATTTTATTCTTTATTTTGATGCTTTACATAATTTGTTCCGAGTGCTGCTGCTAGCTTTTCTTTAATTTTATTACTTTTGTTGTGTTTTTGTTTTTGTTTTATTTAATATTTCCTAATAATTTTAAATAATCTTTGCGCGTTTTACGTGTTACGTGTGTCATCTCAATTGACCATTTACCTAGTTAATTAAAACCAATTTTTTTTAAATATTTATATCTTAGCCTAACATTTTACTAATAGTAACCCACTAACATGGACACTTATGTCACTTGCAACGGGATCTTAGTGGTAATCAATAGTTACGAGGAGTTGTGAATGGGGAAATGTATAGAGATGTGGGTAATAACAGGGAAGCAGTAATGTAAACTTTCACAGGGTGGAATTCCCTGATCGTATCTCACCAAAACTTTCATAAATGTTCTTTTATATCGTATTATTAAATATTTTTTCATTTTAAAAACTCAACATCATTTGGTATTTAATGTTCAATGACAATTGAAGCAAATACAACTTCGGTAACGAATGATTTGGAATAATAACTGTATAAACAGCATATATTTATTTTCAATAAAGTTATTTAAATTATTTAATTAATAAATCGCGAACCAATTTTTTGATTAAAGTCAATCCTATCAAAAATTTATTTCACACGCCTTATTTAAATTAATATCAAAAATATTTTATCTCTCAAACTCATCAAAATATATTCATTAATAGCTACATGATAAAAGTCAGTAAAGAAAGAATATCATAGATTAGAAATCCTGAAAATTAAAATATATAAAAGTTTCATTTTTGAATAATGGTTTTTTTATAAAATTAAATTATTAATCTGATGTCGTTAATTAATTTATTTTCTTTTTGTTTATTTAATATTACTAATTTCTCTTAAATAAATTTTAAATAAGATGATTTATTTTATTGTTCTTTTTATGTTTAATTTTTATTTAAGCTTTATATTATTATAGGATTCTGCAATTTTTTCTCATCTTCAAATAGCTGATGGAGAGTGGCTGAATGAAGTTAAAGAACGTTACAAATGTCCCAAATGCTTAAAATCTCGTAAATATTTCTGCTTTATATGCAATATTCCAGTTTGCAGAATTGACAGTATACCAAAAATTAAAGTATAACATTTTTTATCATTATTTCCTAACAATAGTATAGCTTCCTGTTGAAATTGATATATTAAAACATGAATCAGAATTTCATGGTAAATCAACAAGTTGTCATGCTTTTATAATCGCTCCTTCTGATGTTGTTATTCATAAATATCCTATTATACCTGAATTTGATCCAGAAGAGGTGAATGCTTACTTTCATAATAATTTTTTAATAATTATAATTTAATGTTATACAAATCAATTTATGTCATCATTTTAGACATTGCTTCTGTTACCTGGCGATTCGGCAAAGCCGTTATCTAGTTATGTTAATGTTAAAACGAAATTAAATAAATTCAAGCGAGTTATTGTTATTGATTGTACTTGGAATCAAGTCACTTTAATGGGAAAAGATGAAAGACTTAAAAGTTGATTAAGAAAATAGAAACGAAAAATTGATTTAATCCGAAATTATATTTGTAGACATTCCAAGAATTGAATTGAATGAACATGAAGGTCATTTCTGGCGCCATAAAGGAGATCGTCCGAGCACATATTTGTCAACGATTGAGGCGATTTATTATCTTTGCGTTGAATGGCATCAAAATGATTCTGGCATCGAATACGATGGCAGATATGATAATTTATTGTTCTATTTTAAATATCTCTACGATAAGCTTTACACAATCACAGACGGAGGAGCCAATATTAGGGCATATAATAAACTGAAATGAGAATTTTTTTGCAAATACATAAGACCACCTTTTGAGATACTTTTTTATTTCTTTTTAATCGATATTGTTTGTTTTATTTCAATTTTTATCACTAACGGTCCTAAAAGTTGCGACTACGACTATATAATTACATAAAGTTTTACAAAACTTTGGAAACAAGAAAGAATTTATGAAAATTGAAAAAAGTTATTACAAGAAAAAAAGAATTAAATTCAACTAACTGCAACAAATAAGAAAAAATAACTAATTTTATTGCGTAGCTGCAATCTTTATTCCGGGAATTCCACTTTTTCTTTAAATAAGTGAATTACCTATTTTAGGTACTTTCCGGTTATCTGGACCTCGTCAAAATATGAACAGTTTCAATTATTAAAATCTTTTTAAAACAGCCAAGTAATTATAGTCATAGACATTTATATATAGTCTGAGTTTATCCGACAGTATTTTGACCCCCTAGATCAGTGCTTTTCATGCTTGTGACACACATTTTAGACTTCCATCATTTCGCGATACAGCAAATCAGTTTTACCAGAAAACCAGTCGTCATACAACTTACGCCATATGGTAAACCGTTATACAAGAGACAATGAAACATATTTAAATATAAATATCGAATTCCAACGATTAACTAATAAATAGGGTAAACAAGCGTTCTTGCAGCGAAAACACGACGGACTATATATGTGTATTGTATTTGAGTCTAACAATCGTTAAAAAGTTTATAAAATTAAGGGACTCTGTGGCTTTTCATTATGTTCACGCGACACACCCATGCAGCGCTGCCGACACACCGGTTTATATATATAGTTTATCCGAGTTCCCTTCAAAAGCTAAATTATTTATTGCTAAATACAGTAATATTCAAAAAGCTTTCTTCAATTATGCAGCGCTGCCGACACACTAAAGTGTCGCTACACACAGGATGGAAAGCTCTGCCCTAAGGGTACAGGTCACATGTGGACTGGTCATTTTTGATGAGGTCGAGATAGTCGGAGAGTGTCGAATTTTAGTTTAGTGTAGTTATAGTATTTTACACAAATACGAACTCGTTATTTCATTCATATTGGTTTGTACTAAAAAAATTTTGTATGAAAATATTATTTTTACAAAAAAAATATATAGTTTGTAAAATAAAAAGTCGGAATCGCCAATAATTTTTGATAGCTTTTCAACTGCAATTGCTAAAAAATTCTTCGATTCTCTACTCTTCAGCCCTGGTAAGAAGGACCCGTCTTTGTAATCACTTGGAATGAGAAGGCTTTTTTGAATTAGTTAAGGAAAGGATATAAGGGCAAAGCGACATCTCGGAAAAATCTGATATTGTATTTGGATTTTTAATTGGCGTATTAAATACCTTTGAATGATTTATAAATGTAATTAAACTATTCTTCTTGTGATATAACATCCTTCAAGTAACACGGCTAATTGGTTCTGTATAAGTCGAGCATTGCCGCAAAGATTTTCCACGTAATTCGAGAGGAACCTGTATACAGCTGCGAATGCAGTTTATGAGATTTTATTTCAAGTAGTATATGATAGAATATAATCTCAGACATTTCGTGATCCTAAACCTGAGTTAACATGTGATTACAATTTGAATTTCTAACAAATATTTCAAGAATACTCCTCTTTTCTAGTTTTCAATTTCTAAACTTCGATTGTCTATATAAATGAATCGAAATAAAATTTGAAATATACAAACAGATTTACCTTCAAATAGGCTTCATGTTGGTAATTTTTCTAAATGCCGGTGGATTTTTTCAAATGCCTATGCACCAGCTACTTTATATGTTATATACAGTTTTACCCCGGTTAACGTTGTTAAATGGTTCCAGAAAAACGCGATGTTAACCGAAACAACGTTATACGAAGCAATTATAATTAAGAAAAAAATTCGCAATTAAATAGATTTAAAAGATTAAGAGAATTTTGATATTATGAAAATTAGATTTAATTCTTTATTAGAATATGTAATATATAATAAAATAATTAATTACATAATATTATGTACAAAAAAAGATTTTAAAATAACACCGCTTGCTTAGTTTTTGAAAAAACGGTTTTATTAAAAAAAACGTTACAGCGAAGCCACGCAACGTTACAGTGGGGTATGACTATAATGGTGGACCGACGTTACAGCGAAACAACTTTATTCGGGGCAACGTTATCCGGGGTATGACTGTATTTTTTTGGTCTTTGAAATATAAAATTCAGGATTTAAATGGTGGTTAGGTTAGAAAATTAATCTATTTTGGTTTCATCAGTTCAAAACATCCAGTTTCAAGAATATCGTCATATGATACAATTTGTTAGCTTTTTTATTCATCATCTGTAACTCCATCCGTGATTGGTGGTATTGCAAATGTGCTATCTATAACTTCCAGAGATGTGGCAAAATGATGTATAAACGATATCCCTATCAAATACCGATATTGTGAAGGGAAAGCTGTTCAAGGTTTTAACAGCTTTAGCTTATGAGTCAAATACATGTATTGCAAAAGTCCACCCACTTTTTCCATAATTGATAAGAACTTTTCACTACTAATAAAGATGCATGATAAATTCCAATGATGAAATGCAAATCATATTTCCTTAAATTATGAAATATAATCGGTAAGATTTCCATTATTCTTCTAATTCTATTACATTTCTTACATGTGCTTTTCTGTAAAGTCGTTGTGATCTTAACCTTATCTGCTATAAATAACACAAAGAACACAATACAAACTACTGCTCAACTTTTAATGTCAGTAGTTTTATTCACTATAATAGCGATATCTTTTGTAAAAAAGTCATGTCATCAGATTATCTTTTTTATAATGAAGTGATAAAGTTTTTTTATGTCATTAACAATGGAGCACTCATTCTGTATGTGCTTATGAAAGATAATGTGTAAGGCAGTATTATCCACCTATTCTAATTGGATGTTTGTTGTTATAGATACTGAAACAAGTTTTTGTTTTTGGCTTTTATTTGAAAAGAAATCACCTTACAATTGTATCATTTATGGTATTAATAATATATACATGACATGAAAAACAGAATAAAATCCCATTACTAACATGAAAACATTCATTGGGGAATTATTAAACTAATTGTAGAAGAGCGAATTTCATTTGGGCATCTTGTAATATGTGACAGTTTTGTTATAGAGGGCAATCCATCTCATTATACATCTGTCTCCACATTTTCACTTAGTAATGTACAAAAATCATATCAAAAAGCACCAATCAGAATAATTATATTTTAGAAGCTACTAAGTGTATGTGCGTGTATGTACGAGCTAAATGCATATCGCTTCATATTATTTTTTATCCCTTTCTATCCTACGACACAAAATAAATGGCTTATAAATCACATGGCTTCTAGATTCACACCCATTTTATAAGCGTTCTAATGACGTGCCAAAATTTCAGATGACAGTGTATATTTTTTAGAATCTCACAATGTAAACTTTATTGCCTAAATTTGAAAGTAATTTCCTGGACTCCTAATTCAATTTTACAAAAATACCGCATTCTAATTTATTCTACTCATCAACGTATTTTCCGGGGTTTACTGCGCAAAAACTATTTTTCAATTAATATTGTTATATTTCGTCAATGCGGAAAGCTAGTGCTTCTAGTTTTAACACATTTTAAATAAAATTTCAAACAATTATTTAATCATTATCATCATGTTACAAACAGATTATTTTTTAATAATTTTTAAATTATATTTTTGAAGTATTTTTTCATAAAGTTAATCATGCTTAAAGAAATTGAGGATTCTAACACCACACGTCTAATATTGTCTGTGGCACACGTTTTTAAAACACATTGATACCAAATATTCAATATTGAATATAAATTTTGAGAAACGCAATTATTTTTTAACAAGTTTTTTAAAATTTAATATTAATATAACTTTTATAATTCATCAATTACTTTTACTATAAAAATGAATTATTATATTATAAATTTGATAATGAACATCAAGTTAGTTTAATAACACATTGTTTAAATATTCACTTTGAATTTAATAGTTTTAAATTATTTTTTAGCTATAAATTAAAAAATGTTATTAAAAAAATATGATTTTTACTAATAGTTAAAATTTGAAATATTTAAATGTTTTTGTAGAATAGAATTTTAGAATTATAAATATTGCTGTTGTAAAGCATATGTTAAATTTTGAATGGGTCGAATATTGAATTTTTCTAAATTGTTTATCAATGCTGATTGCAAACGATTCAAAACCGTGATGTCTGGAATTCAGCCGACAGGAATTCCTCATTTGGGGAATTATTATGGCGCCATAAATCAGGTTCTTTATCATATTATCTAAGACTCTAGCTTAATTTAACTGTAGTGGCTGAAATTGAAAAGTAAGCCAAGTACTGATCGAATTTTTATTAGTATTGTTGATTTGCATTCGATTACTTCATTTGATAAACTAAATAATGTAAACGAAAATGTTTATCATATGGCAGCATCTTTAATAGCTTGTGGATTGAGTGGAAAAAATATTTCAATATTTCAGCAATCTAATATAATAAATCACACGTATCTTGCATGGATATTAATGTGTATTTGTCCATTAACTGTATGTTTCTAATCAAATTAAAATCTTATTCAGAAAACGTTATTCAGAAAGTTCAAAATATGCCTCAATGGAAAGAAAAATTAGAATCATGGCCTGGCAATGAATTACCGAATTCCGGATTATTAATGTATCCAGTTCTTCAAGCTGCGGACATTTTATTATATGCTCCAGAATTAGTACCAGTTGGAGAAGATCAAATTATTCACTTGGAATTAGCCAGATATCTTCGTAATAAATTGATAAATTGGCATCAAATCAATCCAGATTGTGAATTAGCCAAGTATATGCCTCTCCCTGAAATGATGAAATGTCGATTTCCAAAGGTTAATTTCTAACTAAACGTTATTCCTAAACTGTTCTTTCTTTTAATATCTTACCGTGATACTTTTTGATGATAGGCCAATCCTTACCCTAACCCTAACCCTTGAAGATCTATTCGTTTCTTCGGGAACCCTATTTCCAGCTGTCCTTGCTTGGCAATGACATTTTATCCCCACATGAAGATTTGTATTCTTTCTGTTGAGGATACCTAAATAAACAACTTATAGATAAATAAATAAAATTACCTGGGGGAAGATCGTCATGACAAACGGGACGATCTATGGGAACTCAGAAAAGATAACAGAAGTAAAAAGTAATTAAAAAATGAGAAAGATAAATCAAATAAAAGGAAACAAACAAGAAATTAAAACAAAGGTCATTGTTAATTAAGAAGTACAAATGAAGGTGGAATTTCAAATTCCAGAAAAACAAAATAAGGGAAAAGCCGTATCTTGGCAACTTGTCAAAGATAGCGAAATTGTCAGGAGAAGGCGGCTTAACAAAAAAAGGAAAATGGAAAAATATCTGATATCTGTCAGAGATAAGGCTGACGTAGAGGAAAAGAAAAATGGTAAACAGAATCTGTCGCCAGTGCCACAAATAAAATAACTAAATAAAGGAAAACTGTTGGACATGGAATTAGAAGAAAATTAGAGACAAAGTGACGCGAAATTGAAAGCAATTCGAAGACGATTTGAGAAATAAAATTANTGTCAGTGTAAAGTGAAAGATTATTTGTGATTATCAATAAAGATTTCTGTTGTCAAGTGTTATTTGTGAATCGGTTCAAGACACTCATGGAGTCAGAGTAGCATTTAAAATTATCACCAACTCAATAACCCAACATTTCTTTGATTCAAGAAGATAATGAAAAAGATTTGTTTGTTTGAAAGCAGGAAATGAGGTCAAATCTCTTTATAAATGTAAACAATGTGGTGTTGGCTTGTGCATTCCCACTTGTTTCAAGTCTTATCACACACATAAATCTTGAACATTAAGAAAAACTCTGGCAGACAACACAAGAAACTAAACAATTACACAATGGAAAGTTTCCAGGACACCGAAAGATATGTGCTTTCGAAAAAACATTGTCTATTGCATCACGTGCGATGTATGCAAGGAAATATACAGTGGAAGTACCATCAGGACCTTGCACCAAAGAGTTAAAGAACATCTAGATCCTGGTGGAAAATCCTCGATATGCAGATATATCTCAAACAATGTCCACCATAGAAGGAAAGAAAAAATATTTCAATCAAAATCTTAGCCAATGGAAACATCCAAAAAAATGTCAGATTTAAGGAAGCAATTCGCATAAAAAACAGACGGCCAATAATCAACACTATAGAAGAGATCAGTGCAATCATCAATTTGATTTGTTGTTTTTGACCTTGAGAATAGCTTTTAAAAAATAACAATTTAAAATAATATAGAAAAATAGATAAAATATAATTTTCAAAGATCATTAGGATTTAAAAATCAAAATAGATTCCCGTTAGCTAAAGGAAATAATAGAAAAGATCAAAGAGCATTTTAGAAAATAGTAGATGCTAAATTCCATGAAATTGAAAAAGGCTATTTTCATTTGTATTAAATATATTTTTCGCAACAAAAGGCTTAAATTATCATTTAATTATAATAAAGCGCCAATCAAACATTCTTTTCACGATTAATTTCGACAGTTTTCCTGTCATCATCAGGTGGGATATAATAACTCATTAAATTTAGGATTTTAAACAAATTTAATTATATATAAAAAAATTTTTTTATTTTATAAAAAAAATTATTATTTTTTTAAAATTTTAACATTTAAAATTTAATTTAATAATTAAAAAAAATTTTTTTTATTAATTATTTAATTTAAGATTAAAATAGGTATGTCTGATTTTAAAATTTTATTAAAAAATTTCGATAATTATTGGGAACGTGTATTTGTGAGGCGTTGTTGATAAAATCATTGAATCCGAAAATTATTGTGCAGAATGCAGTAAATACTTGTGTGTTGAGTGCTTTTAAATAAGCTTTTGTGTATTGTATGTATTGATTGTTGTGTTAAATTAAATAATTAATAAAAAAAAATTTTTTTTAAATTATTAAATTAAATTTTAAATGTTAAAATTTTAAAAAAATAATATATTTTTTTATAAAATAAAAAAAATTTTTTATATATAATTAAATTTGTTTAGAATCCTAAATTTAATGAGTTATTATATCCCACCTGATGATGACAGGAAAACTGTCGAAATTAATCGTGAAAAGAATGTTTGATTGGCAGTTATCTTATAATTAAATCATTGCCATGTATGTTTAACTATTTATCATTTAATTGTTTATTATTATTATCACTATTATAAATAAATACACAAATAGTTATAGCAATTTAATTAAATATTCGTAAGACTACTTTCATTTTCACCTCTGATTTCTTTTCAATTGACATTGTATTTATTAAAATAACTCACAATGAATATTGGAAATTATGTGAATATTTTGTGTTAACCTCAAGAGGCGTCTATTATGAAACAAATTTTAATAAAAGCGAATTCAAATATAATTAATTTTTAATGGCAGTAAATAACCAGTTGACTCATAGCGTGCCAGAAGGGAGACCTGCCGTTAGATGACTTATCCCAGTGTGAAAAGTTAAAAGCGTTATTGAAAAGTGATACTGAAAAGTGTGTGAATATAAAGTGGTAATAAACATTATTGTGTTAGGTCGTTCGATTTATGAAAATAAATTATAATACACGTTATTTTATTTTTTGCCTAGATTTACAATTTGAAAAATTACCAGAAAAAAATGTCGAAATCAGATGAGAACATTAACTCGAGAATTGAGCTGATGGATTCTCCTGATCAAATCAGAAACAAGATTATGAAATCTCAAACCGATGCATATTCAAAATGCATATCCTACGATGTAAATGCACGGCCAGCATTGGCTAACCTAATCCACATCTATTGCTCTATTAAGGTAATGCTATTTGTTGATATATCTGGGATTAAGAGCGCATTTGGGATTTATTATATCAATATCGATTTAATTTGTCATAATATTGAATTTCATGATCTATATTCTAATATTCAATATTATTTGTATATATATATATATATATAATTTTAATATAATCGATAACATTCCATTTTTATTTCAATATTATCTTGAAAATCAATTTTTCTATATTATTGATGCATCATTTGTTTAATTTGAATAAATATTTCTTTTCAAACTAATTTATATTGCAAAACTAATAATTCATTTACATTGATTTTAATTGATTATATTCTAATTTACATTTTAATGTCAATTTTATGCCAAAAATGTAAATAAATTAATAATTAAATAAGTTTTATTATTTGGGAGCTCGCGGATTATGTTATATAAACGTAAAAACATTCAAAACGCTCTGATATCACCAGAACAGTAGTAGTAAAAAGGCAGAAGAAAGCCCAATCCTTCGCAAACAGACCAAACTAGCTCACACTAAACATTCACATCCATCGGTGCTGGGAATGAGGCCCTGCCGGAAATCATATTCCACTCACGTCAGTTTATTGATGGCGATTCGAACTTCGTACATGGCCTGAAAACGGCCCAACCGCACTGGATTGACGACAGGCTCTGGTGGCCGGACAAAATGCCACCGGACAAAATGCCACGGACAAAATGCCACCGGACAAAATGCCACCGGACAAAATGCCACCGGACAAAATGTCACCGGACAAAATGTTATGTGGACAAAATGCCACCGGACAAAATGTCGTGTCAAAATGTTATGGAAAAATATCATGGTATAAATGTTGTTGATAATATACCATTGCGACATGTTGAGTGTGATAAGTACCTTTGCGACAAATAACCATAGGGGGACAAAATATTTTGTCGGATAAACTCTGAGTATGTATATTTTGTCCACGACATTTTGTCCTAGAACCCAGGCTCTCGTTTTAAGATTATCATGGGATAGCTCTGTCCTCCTTGAACGACTAGTAGGACGACTATATTCAGTTGGCTTGTGGACAGGGTCGATCCGATAGCCCTGGTTCCATGCAGTGATTTTTGTCTTGAGCCATTCTGACCATTATCTGTTTGGGACTCTCTGGTTCTGGTATCGACTGATGTTCCGTTAGACTTTCTCGTGATCTCCTTTATAGACCTAGGAAATTCTTCGCAATTAGATATCTGCAAAACGTCTCTAGTATTCACGAGATGTCCTTTTTATGACCTTAATACTCCGATCAAAAAATTTATTCCATTTCTACTTATCCCACATTGGTTCGGAACAATGTCTTATCACTGTTCAGATTACAGAAAAACCCAGAATCTAAGCTCGGAATAAGGGAATTTGTTGGGAAGCAAGATTGGGAATAAATAAAACGCAACCCTCCTGTGACTTTCATACCGTCAATACTCGAGGTTGTAATCAAAATAAAACCTGCTGAATTACTACAGGTTGTTACCAAGCGTGACCATTTATTAGTACCGAGCTCCTAGATGCTTGGACCCAGAAAACGGACCACTGTAAATATGTTGCAAAATGAAAACATACCGTTTATATTTCAGTTCTATCTGAAAATTTACTTTTCTTTCTGAAAGTTATAATTTGCTCGATTTGAACATATATTTCTTTTCAAAGTTCTATTTATATTTCAAAACTAATAATTCATTCAAATTGATTTAAATTGATTACATGCTAATTTATATTTGAATAAATAGTTAAACATACATGGCAATGATTTAATTATAAGAAAACGCCAATCAAACATTCTTTTCACAATATATTTCGACAGTTTTTCTGTCATCATTAGATAGGATATAATAACTATATAAATTAAGGATTTTAAACAAATTTATTGTGTTTTCAAAACTATTTGTAATCTAAATAATTTTTATCAGTTTAGATTTTAACTAAAAATATCAATGATCAATTTCCCTAAAAGTTCCTGATTCAAGATTTACTTTTATTTGAATTTTTCGTTTAAGCACACAACAGATAATCGCGTGACACCTAAGCACAAACTTTTAAAGACACGGACATGATCGCACCGACAAATTTAAACAAAGACTTTATTTATAAATTTAACAGCTGCTATTTGATATTATTGTTACAAATTGCGCTTGTGTTTTTCATTATAGAACTAGTATGAATGTATGCCGGTGTCTTCTATATATTTTACTGCTCGTTTTGAATTACTCAAAACTTTTCTATATCCCTCCATTAGTTTTCTCTTAATATTGTCCGTTCATATTCCTGATACTCAGTAACAAATTCTCTTGAATTTCCTGACCACGCTGGGTATGATGCGATAATGTCTTTTTAAGGTAAATTATGGTACCTATCTGCAACTAAAACAAAAACTGAAGTTTGGATTTAGTGTCACAACATCACATAAACTAACCATAGCTTATCTCGTTCTCTTTTTCTGTTGTAATATCCTGAAACATTTCCTGACCCACGGGAAAATTTGCCAATCGTTCGACTTGTGGATGGAGCCTCCTACATAATTCACCCTGGATATCGTTTGTTCTGATCTTATGTGAACATTTGGATTCTTACCCCTTCGCTTATTCATATTTTCCTGCTTCTGGCTAAAGTCTCATTTTCTAAATTTAGAGTAGGGATCTATTCTGGTTTTAACTCGTTCGATTTGGTCGATTAACCACTTAAGTTAACTTAAGAATTTTGGCAGGTCAACCCTGATTTTTACCTCTAAAAATTTTGCAGGGATTCGCTCTTATCTTAACTGTTCCAATTACTTATTCTAATTATCGAAATTTATTTTTAAAATTTTTTAGTTAATTTAGACTACCTATGATGGATTTCGCCGTTTTTACAGAATATTTTAGTTTTCTGTTCGTTTCTATTGTAATATTTTGTGGAAATCTTTCTAATTTCTATCCCTACTTTCTCTTATCGATACTAATTCAAATTTGCTTACTTCTGTTATGTTAATTTCGTGCATTACTTCTTGCTTTTTTTATTTGACTTTACTTTTGTGTTGGTCATTTTGATGCTATGTACATTCTTTTAGTTGTTTTGACTTGTTATTTCTACTTGTTTTTCAGTTATATATTTTTTATCTCTTTTCTTTTTAGTTGACATTGTATTTATTAAAAATGGTCTATGAATCAGTAAGGATATCGATGTTTTTTTATAATAAAGAATTTTCGGCACAACCTTTTCCAAGTGATTTCGATTTTTTAAAACAAATATTCAATCCAATTTTAATTAAAATATTTTTTTAATATTTAATTTAAATTAGATTTTAACAATAGTATAATAGTTTATAAAAAATGGTGAAATTGAATAAATTATGCATCATTCAATAATATTGATTACATTTCGATTAATTATGTAATAATAATTTGGTAATAGCGCTATCATTAGGTGAATATTTTTTATTTTCTTAAAATATCTTGCCAACATATAAGGACTAAAAATGTATAATAGCAAAGTGGTAAATTATTCAAACAATTTCTCTAGGATTCAGAGCCAGAAGATGCAATCTTTGAGATTGAAAAGCTTTCAAAAATTCAATTTAAAGAATTATTAGTTGATGAATTAATACAACTTATTGATCCGATTCGATTGAAAATTATAGATTTATTGAATAATCGTGATGAAATTGATCGGGTGTTAAAGGCTGGGCATGAAATGGCCAATGAAAAGTCAAACGAAACAATCAATATTGTTGCGCATCATATTGGTTTGAAAAGTCACGTGCTTCATAGTTTCCAGGTGAAATCACAATGTAATCAATAAATATTTCTGTTTTCATTTTATTAATTTTTATAGGCTAGTATTTAATTGAGCATTAATTAATAATATATTGAATGAGCATTAATTATATATTGAATGAGCATTAATATATATTGAATGAGCATTAATTATATATTGAATGAGCATTAATTATATATTGAATGAGCATTAATTATATATTGAATGAGCATTAATTATATATTGAATGAGCATTAATTATATATTGAATGAGCATTAATTTATTTAAACAACTACATTAATATAAATAAAAAATACATTAATCAATTTAAGAAAAACCATTAGACAAAAAAAGATTTAATATTATTTTGAAATTGAAAAAAATCACAGATAATCATTTATAGAATTGTCATTGTCTTAGTAAAGCTTTCGAAGGTCTTCCTCTCTTGCGCTAGGTTCCATTTTTTTACATTTTTTGCATCTGGTGTGGTGGTTTGCAATTCGTTAATCTGATCGCCATACCAACCACATGTGTGGAAATTTAGTGCTTTATAAATGCAGGAGAAGCACAAGTACCTGTCTTCCATATTTCTCCATTGTTTGGTAGGGACAGATTTCTTTGTCTCTTTTTTAATGCTTGCTGTTCGTAGTTGCCTTCACCTGTAATATTTGTCATTGAAATGATCCAGATTCCATCACTCTTTATTTTTTCTAAAGCTTGTTACCTGTTCTTGTAGGTGTGAAAAGGTATCCACTTTCTACGAGTTTGTTTTGAGCGTTTTGTATTAAAAAGTGTGTAGTCTATCTCCTCTTCTATATCGCTTGAATAGTGAGCTAAGCGTTGTAATTGAGCCATCCAAAGCTTTGAATTCGAAATACTGCTAATTACAAATTACTAATGCACGCGTAACAAAAAATGTACTTTAATATAATTATTGCTCGATTAAATATTGCTCATTTTTATATCTCTCACTACCTCTTATATTCTCTTTGCTAAAGTAAGATTGAAATAAATGTTTACTTTCTGTGGGAAGGGGTACAAACACTTGTGGTAAACTGCCCAATGTTATAATCTATTAATTTTAGTGATTAACCTTATTTTCATAGTAAAAACAACTCGACTATTGAACTTTATTAATTTTCGGATCTTTTCGTAGTTTAATTAAAGATTAAAAAATCACTAACACTACTAACAATAGCTGCTGATAATATGCTAGATCCTGAAGTGGTGGAAAAGTTAAAAAGGATTTCAGTCTCGCATCAAACAATATCTCGTAAAGTCTACGATGTGACTGCAGATACTCATGAGCAACTCAAAAATCATTTTTCGGAAACTGCAGAAAGATATGATAAAATATAGGCACTCCAAATTTATGAGAATACAGGTATTATCAATAAGTCTCAACTACTTGCTTTTTTGAGGATCATAAAAGATGAAAGAATAATTTAGGAATACTTTGTTTTGGATGACTTAAAGGAGACAACTACTCGAAGAGATTTTTGAACAAATTTGACAGTGCATGTTTAATAATTTTGTTTTCCACAAATACTGGTCTATGACTAATTCAATTATCTGATTAAGCGGAATATAAAAGCAAACGACTCTTGGCCAAATTCCAATTGATCGAAGAGAGGATACTGCGACATCTAGACTAAAGACTAAGAAGCTTAGTCGTGTCAAGTCAAATTTTTAAGAAGCGAAAAATCATGGTCAAATTTGATAAAAGCTGTATCCCGTTGAGCAGTGTTTTCCAACTTTGGGGCCCTCGCCTTACAAGGGGGCAATTTTAAATTTGAATTTTTCAGAAGTTGATGGTATAGGTGAAGTATATTGATGAAAAGAATTTTGCTGAAGAAATGTTGTTTTGTAAGTCATTAGAAAGTATCAACACAGTAAATGTAGATAATATTCTAATTGAGAACATTATTTCCTGTGCTGCAGGTGGTGCTCCTAATATGGTGGGAAAGAAGAATGGCTGCTTAAAATGATGAAAGCTGATAATCCAGGAATGCTATTCGTACATTGTGTTATTTACAGAGAAAACTTGGTAGCGAAAAACATTGCTTTAAATGATTTATGGAACTTTTGATGTTGCAAGTGATTTTTTGTACGATAAGTCCGAAATGATGTATCTTTTGACAGTTGATGCAAAGCACTTTTAAGTTATTTAGCAGATATTTTCGAAAAACCAAATATATCAAATAGCCAGCTTCAAGGAGCAAATAAAACTATTATTGATGCGAAAGCAAAGATATTTGGGTTTATTGCCAATATTGAATTGTTTCAGAAAGATATCTGTAAGAAAAATTTTAAAAGATTTTATTGGTTCCAAAAGTGCAATGTGACGCTATACTTGTTATTTTCAATCACCTAAACGTTTTGTCAGCCCATTTGACAGAAAGATTTTCAGATTTAAAAGAAATCGACTTTCCCGCCTGGATAATGCACCCAATGCTGGTGGATCTATCCGATATAGCAAATATTCACTATCAAGAAGAACTCGTAGAAATACAAAATGATGAATCAATTAGAACTTTATTTAATTTAAAAGGAGTAAAGATGTCGTTTTGTATGGAAACAGACGCATACATTTAAATGTGCAAGAAAATTGCAGCTACCCTTTCCTTCTTTGCATTTAGCTGAGTGAGGTTTTAGTGCCCTGAATGATTTGTTGATGAAAAAAGAAATCGATTGGACGTGATTCAAAGGGGAGACTTGAGAAAGATACTCACCAAATTCGCACCAGACATTAAGTTTATCTGTGATTTGCACCAAACGCAAGGATCTCATTAAGTTTTATTAAAATCTATAAAAATTATAATAAATAATAAAAATTATAATAAAAAAAATTATAATAATGAATCTATATTTAAAATTTTTTTTAATTTGATTTGAGTTATTATTTTATATCTAATAAAAACTATTCAGTTTGATTAGTGCTTTTTTCCAGACCTCTCATTTGGTTTATTTTGTTGATAGCTCATTTTTAAAGAGTAAAAAGGTATGCCCAGTGAAATTTAAAATAATTTTTATACTTGTTATGTAAGTTATTTAAGGACATCGCTTCTTATTCGCGCACAAAGATAAAAAGATTAATTTAAAAATAAATTTTCGGAAAAATTCAGGGATTAAAAAGTTGTCAAAAGAAAAATCCCTTTTATAAATCACTTGAGGCATGAGAAATTAGTGCACACTTGGTTGGCACATGACCAACGTTCCCTCTAAGCTGCGCGTGTGCACGCGCGCAGCACCTCCAACTCCCCAACGCAGCAAAATTATTTTCAGCGCAGTATATTTAATTCAACCGTTTCATGGCAGTTGTTCCTAGTTCCATCTTCATTTTTCTAAATGTGCTGAATTAATTAAATTAAATGTGCTATTTTTTATTTTATTTTCACCTTCCAATTAACATATTTATTATAAAACATTACGAATTTTTGATACTCAATATTATTATGTGGTTCATTTTGAATATTTAAAAATTTTCAATGTTAATAACCAGATGCATAATAACGGTATATTTCTGTAGTGTCGTTTTAAAACTCTTACAACCACGTTATTAGCATTTTGACGCTCATTTGTATTTAAAGGCTGCTCAGCGCAGCTGACTTTGCGCGCACTGCTGCTTATGGCTTAGAGGGAACATTGCACATGACACAAAAAGATTGGGAAGAATTGCCTTAGAGTCACCTACTTTACGAATTTTATAAAAGAGTGCAGAACAAAAGAGTTTAATTGATAATTTTGTCTCGAAACTTGTTGACATTTAATAGAGCGTCTTGTTTTGGTTCTTATTCTTAAATATTATGTTTATGTATGTATATTATTGAATGTATTGGAGAAATAAATATTTCATTAAATAAATTGATAAAATTATATTCATGTATCATTTCTTCCTTTTTGGGAAGTGGCATATAATATTTCCCTAGGCCCCGCAAAACCTACACCCGGCCCTGACCCTGAAGTGACACACAAAGCTACAATTTTATTGCAAATTACACTGAATTTTAATTATATAACTTTAGTACATTTCTGTAATGAAATCTTGAGGAGAATTGATCGCGTGCAGTTCATATTACAAGATCCTATAATGAATTTTAGAGAAGCTTTTCATGAACTTTGAAATCTGTAAAGAGGCAACAGAAAAGGCTAGGTCTCTTTGTAAAATATGGGACATTAATACAGTAATCCGTGTTAGTAAACGCCAAAAAAATCTAGGAGAAATTGCTAGAGACTTTGGTCTTTCCGCAGAAAGTGAAATGTCTTGCTTAATGAAAAGCGTTCATAATCGCCTTCATCAGGAAATAAGTGCATGGTCTTAATTCCAAATTTGGGGTTTTACTGGATATTAAAAATTTATTAAACAAGGATAATGTTTATAACGATCTTGAAAGGAATTGAGAGGACGAACGGTGTTTGATGCACAAGCGATTTGAATAGAAAATTTGCGAATAGTGAGATCTCCAAACGAAACGGCAAATTTTATTGAATACATATTTTAATGGAACAGAACCCTATTACTCTTTTAGAACTTCTTATAATCTCGGATGGGGAAGATGTTTTCCAAACCTGAGAGCCGCACTTCACATACTCCGTACTATTTCAGTATCAATTGTTAGCTGTGAACGTTCGATCATCAAATTAAAATTTATTTTAATATATCTACGATCAACGATGGACAAGATCGTTCAAGTGACCTAGCATTTTTAAATATGGAAAGAGAAAATTTTTAAATGGTATCGTGCCCCGGGCGCAAGTTATGCTTGATATGAATATTTAAAATTTATAATTATTTTATTAACCAATTTTTAACAATAACGTTTTTATCTTTAAATTGGTAAACGTGCTTTAGTGCAAAGAATTATTATTCTTATTTTATTTACAATATTATGAAGTAATATTTTATATTAAAACAATGGCCAGTAGACCAGGAATTGAGAGGACGAGCGGTGTTTGATGCACAAGCGATTTGAATAGAAAATTTGCGAATAGTGAGATCTCCAAACGAAAAGGCAATTAAGGAGCGGCTGTTCGGCATGTATTGTTTGAATTTTCGCTATAGGTCATATGTTCGCCTAATTTACACGGGCGATTGCTGACATGTCACTAGTACCCCGGTGCAGTCAAATTATGTTAATAAATAATAAATTAATTAATTTCGGTAAAGTGCTTTATTACTTTAAAATTGTTCTAAATTTTTCATTTTAATTTTAATAAATTTATTAAAGGCATTTTATGAATTTTAAATGTTAAATTTGTGTTCATTGAAATCGTTATTTTTGTCTATATTTTCTGTAGTAAATAAAATTTTAATTTAATAAAGAAAAAAGTAGATAGAAATCAAAAGAAAACTGATTGAGACTGTGGTAGAAATGAGGAAGGAATGAATAAATTTATAGAGTTATAGCACTTGCCCCCTGCATTTCCGAAAAACAATTCTATTTTTCGATTAATTTAAACACATTTTAATAGATACACATGCATTTTTTTCAACTCTCTTCCCCCCTAGAAAAATTGTCTACTTGGTAAAAAATATATTTTTGCCCCCCCCCCCCTTGGAAAAATTCTGCGGACGTCTATGATAAAGGATACTGAAATCTGATAAATGAAATTTGTTTTGATTTTCAATTAGGAGTTGCATTAAATAATTAAAATAGATTTATAACAATTTTAATTGACAAAATAATTTATTTATCATTAAAATTACTCCAAAGAGATCTTCTATTCTTTCTGAATTATAGACCAACAAATATGATTACTACACGCAAATGATAAAGCTTAACAAAAGTTCTATTTCTTTATTTCTTTTTTATATTAAATTACTTTCAGTAATTATAATAATAATAATAATAATAATAATAATAATAATAATAATAATAATAATAATAATAATAATAATAATAATAATAATAATAATAATAATAATAATAATAATAATAATAATAATAATAATAATAATAATAATAATAATAATAATAATAATAATAATAATAATAATAATAATAATAATACTAATAATGTTAGATATAATTATAAGAATAATTTGAAGTTATTTTTCTAATTTTTTTTTCTATTCTTCATTTTTAGTTTCATTTTTTATGAAATTCAACATGTGAAAATCTTCATAAAATGTGCATTTTATGACCAGCCAATAAAATCAATGAATAAAAATAATGGCCAATCAAATTAGTAGGAAATTCGCAATGATAAATATAAATTATTTTCAGAAATTTTTCATAAATTCGACCTAAAATGACTGAAATTAATAGATTATACAGGTCTGATGGAGTCTACAATACCTGTTTCCAATCTTCCGATTTGAATCAATCTCTTAATAATCTCTATCCGAATTTGGATTTTAATTTAGATAGTCATAATAAAAATGAAGCCTCATTTTATAATTATCCAACTGATATGTTTTGTTCCTATGTATTTCCGAATTCCGCAATTAATTCCTCCAATGCCAATAAATATTATCCGCACGGCTCCAATTATGATTACCGATTGAACAGTTTCATGGCGGGTCAATTGCTAAGTCAATACAATTCATCGAATAATTCCGATAAACCAAAACGACGACGAACGACAACAATCGAACAGAGGCACGCAGCAAACATAAGGTAATTAAATAGTAGTTTCTTAGTTTTACATTTTTAACTTTAATTATACATAAGAGAACGGAGAAGGATGAACAATCTCAATAAAGCTTTTGATAAACTGCGCCAGTTGGTTCCGACTTTCGCTTATGAGAAACAGTTATCAAGAATTGAAACATTGCGGTTGGCAATTACATATATCAGTTTTATGACAGAACAACTTATTAAGGCTCCTGAAGTCAAACCAAATCCCACTGTCCAATTAAATCAAAAATAAGCGTAATGTTGTAATTAATTAAAATTTTGTCAAATATGACGTGCTTTGTTGATTTTTATATTATTATTATTATTATTATTATTATTATTATTATTATTATTATTATTATTATTATTATTATTATTATTATTATTATTATATTATTATTATTATTATTATTATTATTATTATTATTATTATTAATAGAATTAAAAATTTAAAAAAATAAGGTTAATTATATTCAGCAAATATAAGGAGAAAATACAATAAATATTTATAATACCATTTGTATATGTTCCTTTCTTTACCAAAACTTTACAGTTTGATGATTTTTTTAATTTTCAAACATGGTTAACTTTAGCTCGCAACATCTTGAATTTAAGGTTTCATCTTCTGAAATTTAACTCGATCTGGAAATATAAAATAACAATTAAAAAAATTTTTAAATAAATAAAAATACACTTTCAAAAGTCAAAATAAATTTGAAAAATAGGAATAATCCCAATTGTCTAACGAAATTAAGAAATTCCTGAGGACCTTTCAAGTCCAGAATCAGAAAGAATCATTAACTATGATGCCTCCTTTGATTCGATGATGGTCGAATGATGGTCGACTCGCATGCAAACAAGCGAAGATAATACTTCCACCCCAAAGAATGATCAATCTGTGCAAACCCATCAAACAAATCCAAGAAAAGACGATTATTCTTTCAAAGATATATTAGAACAATAAATGAAGCTCAATCACAATGATCATCTCAAATCTAGTAAATCTGTATTTAAGGAACTCCTGTTGCTTGTTTCTGATAACTGCTAATAGATATGCGCGAATGTTCCCACTTGCCATGCTGAATAAACAGAAATATCTTTCAATGCTTTTTTCCCTTGAACCAATATAACTGTTAATTGGCCAAAATAAATGATTCTGGATTCGTAATTTTTCATTACAAAAGAAAAATGTTTCAATAAAACCGCCGTAAGAAGTTTCCCAAATATTAGCCTGCATCAAAGGCCAGAAAAGACCGAGCAGTCAAAACTGCAAAGTCTTAATATGTTTGCTAATTTACCGTATATACTCGCGTATAAGTCGAGTAAATTTTAAGAGGTTTTTAAGTCCTAAATTGGAAACCCGCGTATAAGTCGAAGTGGCTATTTTGACTTGAAAATTTGACGTAAATTTCTCGACTTATAGGCGAGTATATACGGTATTTACATTTCATACTCTAAGCAAGTTAATTGAAACTGACGGATTTGTAACCCTTTCTACGTAACTCGTAGTAACTCTCTTGCTTAAATCACAACATTTTTAAATTGTAAATCTTTAAACCATTTTCGAGTTGAATGAATTCACTATAAATATTGACATGAGTTTTGTTTATCTTGAATTGCAATATTTATTATTATTTTTATTTCCAATTATTCCTGTAATAGTGGTAACAACAGAACAGAGATTTTTAATAAAAAATTAATAAAAGAATTCCCGAGAAATCATGTACCATAAAAACGGACGTCTCTAACCTAATCGATGACTTTGGAAGTTCTAAATCAAAACGAAAAACATTCTAGGATTGAAACTTTTTGGCATTTGAAATAAACTTTTGAGCTTCTTTTTACTACCTCTTAACATCGTTCGCTTGAATTTTTCTGTAAAAAACCAAATTTGTCTCCAACTTCATTTTATCCTCTAAATCTTTCAACAAGCTTTGACAATATAATGTCAATGCATTCATAATTCTGAATCATGGTGATTCCAGTATCGGTTGGGAAATCTTTATTGCTTTCAACAAATCTCAAATATATGTCCAATATTCCATTTACGGACACGAGTTCTCCTACAAATTGTTGGACTGAATCTAAATCATCCCTAAATATATTTTATTCTGCCTGTGCATTTGTATGAATTAATGATGCTCTTGCAGTATCGGTAAATTTTATTGCAAATTTATTGTTTTTAATAAGTAATTAAAGATTAAATATGTGATAAATCCTAAGATAAGAGACAATCATATTAAAGAATAAATATACCAAGATACCTGGTTATTGTGATACATTTATTCCAAATCCAAAACGGCAGGTGCGGACTTCATCTAGGGCATCAATCCCACATATTTTTACAGTTTATAATTTTTCTATTTAAATGCTGATTCTTATTTCGACTACGTATCGGTTTAACACAATGACGTAGCTTGTGTATTTGAAGGCTCAAGGACAAGGTTCATATTTTACGCTCTCAACTCAGACAACCATTACTTTATAAAATTAAGTCATCTGATGTACCATAGTGATTACTAATGAGAAGAAGAAATAATACTGACGAGTTAAGTCCTATTAGTCAAGCAATAGTTATTAGCAATATTGTAGGACGTTCATAGCAAGTTTATTTTCCGATCAATACTTTCATCAAAATCACACTTTCCATCTCCTTTCGTTCAATACTACGAAGTACAAGATCATTAAAACGATCTTGTACCGTCGATGCACACAAATAAGAAAAATAATCAGTTTCAATTTGCTGAAAGAGCGTTCACAGCCTCCAATTAAAATTGCAATTGTCAGAAGGATTTACAATGCATTTCGCAGGTTTGGAAAATCATCATCGCCAAAAGGAAAAATAAAAACCTGAAACCCCAATGAAACTGTTTGTCTTAAGACATCATATCTCGCACAAAGTAACATTTTTCAGTGAGAAATTTGGATATTAAGTTCTTCCAATGATATCAGTGTGATAGAAATTCCAAATTCAACAATACCATTTTTCAAACCCCATTTGGTGTGCCTTAGTCTGGCGCCTGGGACATCTGTTCCACCTAATGTACTCCTTCCTATGCCTCTAATATAATATTTGAATACTTCTTGGAATTTGATAATTTAATATGGACGATCTTAATGTTAAAATCGATTTCAACTGATTATTATTATTATTATTATTATTATTATTATTATTATTATTATTATTATTATTATTATTATTATTATTATTATTATTATTATTATTATTATTATAATTATTATTATTATTATTATTATTATTATTATTATTATTATTATTATTATTATTATTATTATTATTATTATTGTTATTATTATTATTATTATTATTATTATTATTATTATTATTGTTATTGTTATTATTATTATTATTATTATTATTATTATTATTATTATTATTATTATTATTATTATTATTATTATTATTATTATTATTATTATTATTATTATTATTATTATTATTATTATTATTATTATTATTATTATTATTATTATTATTATTATTATTATTATTATTATTATTGTTATTGTTATTATAAATAGTGTTCGTCAAACGTGGAAAGATTAAATTAATCAAATTATGGTTATTCAGTGAAATCTATGAACTATCTAAAATTAAACAAATAAACTATAGATTAAAACAAAAATAATAAAATTATTTATATAAATAAGTCATATCAATGATTGAATTAAGCAAGTGTTCAAAATAAGAGGTCATAAAAAATATTCATTCTTCTCTATATTTCTGTCATATATTAGAGTATCAGAAAAGTTTATTTAGATCATCTGGAACATGCAACAGCTGGAGCTCTAGAATTATACTCGTTAAAATTGCACATATTGCCGAATTATTTGTTTTAAAATGCCTATGCATGTGTTACATGTTGGTTTGGGCAGTTGTTTTGGTCAGCTCAATTTAGTAAATTTCCCATAATTATTTGGCAAACCAAAATTCAACAATGGAAACTATTTCATTAAATCATTATTGAATTTGCTGATTTTTATCTTTCACTATAAAAATATATAAAACAAATGAATATTGTAAATCTTTGAATGATTCATACCATCAATTTTGAGAATTGTTTTAATCATTCATGAATTTTGGTGAAAATATCAATTATTTTTTTGCGGTGGAAATTTTCTTGAAATAAACAATGAATCCAATAATGTGAACTGTGATTTCTAGACTTTTAGACATGATCATATCGATAAAATACGGTGCCTTAAATATGAATTCAAAACAACGAAATAAAATTTATTTTATTTAATTTAAACGCAATAATAAATAAAAAAAAATAATATTAATAATAATAATAATAATAATAATAATAATAATAATAATAATAATATATAATAATAATAATAATAATAATAATAATAATAATAATAATTATAATAATAATAATAATAATAATAATAATAATAATAATAATAATAATAATAATAATAATAATAATAATAATAATAATAATAATAATAATAATAATAATAATAATAATAATAATAATAATAATAATAATAATAATAATAATAATAATAATAATAATAATAATAATAATAATAATAATAATAATGACAATAATTTAATGTATGATATAACTTTATTTAAAGTTATGCTTTGGCTATTTATGAAAAACTAATGAATATATTATTAACTATATTTTAATAATATTAATAATTATCAAAAAATTTTATATTTAAATATATGCTCTCAATTTATCAGCGTTCTCTCCAGAAATTGGTTAAGGTGGCTCATTAACCCCTTCGTGCCTTTATCAAAATACCTTTGTACGGCCTATATCATATTTATATTATTTTAACAAATTCATAAAATATGTAAATTAATATTTGATTTTATATTTATTTAAATTGATTATTATTTCTACAATAATGACTACCTATAGTGGCTGTAGGAAGCAAGAACGGTGTGGAAAAAATGACGACCTGAATGATTTCTACTACTTTTCTCATTTAATTCCCAAACATCACCAAATTACGGATGATTTTATCAAAAGTTGTTCGAAATCGCGAAGTTATTTTGTTGGAATAGAAAGACGATGTCGATGTTTAATATGGGCTTCAACGCCGAAAAACACATGTTTGTCAAGTTTCTGCTTGATTGAAGTTCTGATTGATAAAACCCACGGAGGAAATTTTCTCAGTTGTCAATTTATGATAGATCATTATTTTAAGGTTTTACGGCTTTCAACAAATTTCGCTTACAACAGAATTCCTTACGCGATGGAAAGGCTTTATGAGAAATTCCAATCAGAAAATCCACAAAGATTCTTTAGTACTCTAAGTCGATTGTATAGTGTGAGACATGTTTCGCAGATACTCAAAAAGGATATGATTGTTCAGCAAATAATTCCTTCTAAATTGGAATCATATAATTTTCCTCGGCCTTCCAAAACCGAAGACGACATGGAAGTCGCTACTGAATGTTTAAACAACGCTAAAGTGTCTGGCATTTGTACAGAAGACCAAGAAAGATTTCGAGATTTGAAGGCAAATGCAATAATGATGATTGAGGTGGCTCAAAAGCGTTTAGTTTCACCAAATTTAGTTGATAAAGTTTCAAAAGTATTGTCACAAGATGGAAAGAAGTCACATTCCAATTTAACAAATCAAAGTGACGAAGGCATTGGTCCTTTAATTGATTTTCAAAAATTTACTTCATTATCCAAAGATAAATTATCTTTTATTAAAGAAGAGAAATCCAAAACTATTTCAAATACTTCTAAAAATAGTTATGTTATAAAAATGGGAGAAGACGGAAGCGTGGTAAAAGTTCCAATTGATAATTTCGGCAACTTGGTACCATCTAAAATCAGTAATGTCACCGATGAAGAATTGCAGAAACTAAACTCTTTGGGAGATTTAAAAGGATTGAGAAGTTTTCAAGTAGAAATCGATCAAGATGGAAAATTCGTGAAACAACCTGTTGATACGGAAGGAAGGGCACTGTTTTCAACGACAAGTGGAGCTCAGAGAGTTTCTCGTGTTTCTTCACTTTATACTTTATTAGAAGACAAAGAAGAACCAGCTAATGTAAACATCAAGGAGTTACTGTCAAAGGTCAGCAAATTATCAGAAACCGGGGTCATAGATACAACTAGTGTAGACAAAGCAAACGTTGTATCTGAAATTAAATCAAATGCTAGTGTTGAATCTAAAGTAAAATCTTCAATCGTATCAGAATATTTGGAATCTCAAGGAAACTTCAAAGTATTTGAAAACGAAAACCCAGAGACAATTGTTAGAGAGATCTCTCAAATAGAAAACACCGCCAAATCCAATGAAAATGCCAATGAAACTAGAGAAAATCAGTCATCAGAATTTATTGAGAATGAGAAGCTGACACTAACAGAAAGTGGATTGAGGTTTTCTAAAATATCAGAAAATAAAGTTTCCAATAATGAAGGAAATGAAAACATAGAAATCGTGTCGAACATCATCGATGATGTCAGAGAGAAAAGTGTCAAACCAAATGAAACGCTTTCAAATCTCAGTGAAAAAACAAAATCTGATAATTTATACAACCTAGAAAAGTTATCCACCAATCTACCAGTAGGAGAATCAGGTTTAACAAAAACTCACACGACCTCCAAAGAAAATCTTGAACTCGTTACACAAATAAGTAAACATTCGTCCTTAAACACTAATATAGAGGATAATCAAAGGAAAGAGCCGGTAGAAATTCCAAGTGAAGAAGTGTTTGTACAGTGCATTTCAGAAGACGAAAAGATAACAACATCCATGAGTGATGCTGAGCTACAGAATGAATCTGTCGTGATTAAAAACTTGCCAGAGGAAGATGAAATTGATTTACAAGTTGAACGGGTTACGTCTAATTCTCAACCTGAAAAATTTTCCGAAAATACAGTAAAAGAAATTGTTCAAAAAATATCACAAGCAGCAAGTGTGGACTTGGTTTCACAGGACATTGCTAATGACTTTGATATGGCAGAAACGAAACCTTCAATGAAGAGTGAGAGAACATTTCCGAATGAACCGAAAAATGTTCAAATTAAACAAACTTTGTCAAATATTGAACCAGAGAAACTTTCTGAAATAAGTCAAAAAGAGCAGAAAATCCTATCAACACCGAGTTTGGAAATAATTACTGATGAAGGTGCGAAAGACTTCGATCTTGCCGATACAAAACCAGCTTTACGAAGTCAAAGCTCAGTAGTTGAAGAATCGAATAGATCAAAGGTTGCGCAGATCGTTTCAAATTCTCAAGAAGAACAGCCTCGGCAAATGTCTAAAAACGAAATCTCACAAAATGTATCATCAACACCATGGATGGATATAATATCAAATGAATCCTCAAGGGATTTAGAAATTGCCAATTTGCAACCAATGCGCAGTATAACTCCAGAATTTGAAGAGAAATTCATTCCCAATACCAAAAATTTATCTTTCGAAGCACCAGAGAAGGTTTCTCAAGAATCAGGAAAGCGTAGTATAACTCCAGAATATGAAGAGAAATTCATTCCCAATACCAAAAGTTTATCTTTCGAAGCACCAGAGAAGATTTCTCAAGAATCAGGAAAGCGTAGTATAACTCCAGAATTCGAAGAGAAATTGATTCCCAATACCCAAAATCTCTCTCTCGAAATGCCAGAAAAGGTTTATCAAGAATCAGTATCAAAAAATAGTTTACCAATTAACCAATTTCAAGAATCAAAAAGATCATCTGCAAACATTCCATTGCCTTCGATAAAGTCAAAGGTTTCGCAGTCGCCAACAGAGAACAATCCACTGGAAGTAAAACAGTCGAGAATAAGTGAAAAGTCAAAACTAAGTGAAAAATCGAGAATAAGTGAAAAGTCGAAAACTCCATCCATGTTGAGTGATAAAAATTATGCCGGTAGTATTTTGGATAAACGAATTACCGAAAGTCTAATAAAATGTGCTGATGATGGATCTGTAGCTTCCGATGTTGAGGTATCGTCGAAACACAGTCCTCTTCGAAAGTTACTTTCCAGAGAAAAAAATCAAACTTTATCCCATTTAAGTTCGTCGGGATCAAAACTTAGTCCGAATAATTTGCAAAGGCAACCAATGAAGGACGGATTAAAAAATAAAAGTTTTAGTAAAGCTTCTAATGCTAGTATTTATGGCGAGAAAAAGCCGCAGCTTTCTTCAAATTCTTCGGCGTCCAAAGTTAACGATTATTTCTTTTCAAGAAGGTCTGAAGTTATCTCCTACACAGACATGAATGAACCGGGTAAAGTTAAGCAAACTGGCTCACAATACCTGACAGATATAATGAATGAAAATTATATTTCAACAGCTGAAAGAAGTACGGAGTCCTGGATCATATTTGATACAAGACCAAGAGAGCTACAATTTCCAATATCAAAAAGGGATTCCCAGAAAAATGATTCATTAAAGCAATTTGATTTCCAAAATTTCCATTCCATGGATGAGTCGATGAACAGAAATACCAGCCATGCGAGGTCTTATAAATTTCCAAAAAGTCTGGAATATTTAGATGAAACGGTTCGGTTTGTTATTAGAATTACTTGAATAATTTTTTAGGCCTAACTCAGAACCCCGGTCACAAATTAAACGCATAGTCCTTGTAATGCTATATCCGTGGAAATAACAGCACGTAAAACATAAATATTTATAAATTTATCAAACATTTGTGATTGATCGCTATATGTTATAGTTGACAGTCAATGTCATTTCCGAATTGGTGCGCCTTGTATCTAAAGCGCCACTAGAAGGTCCTCAAGTACCTGGGAAATAGACTGCGGCTGGTTTTACGTCGGTATTGCAATTTACGCTTTGCGTCTATCCAAAAAACTTCGATAGTCTAAGTATAAATGTCATTGTCAAGTTCATTAACAATATCCTTTTTTGATTCACCCAACATTATCATATATAACCCAATATCTGTTACGTACGATACTTCCTGGTAGAACACTCTATGGTATTTCTATGTGCACAATCTTAAAACAGAAACGATCAGATTCACATTATACATTGAAAACCACAACGACGATGGGACTTCTGTTTAGTCAACCTCCACGTATAATGGTACATCGTTGACATTTAAACCTCCTATTTAAAGTTGGTGCTATTGCAACCATTTACGAAACTTCAAGCAAAAGTTGTTATGAATTAACCAGGATACCCCAACTGTTGATCTCGTTGAATACCATGATGTCTGCATTTCGTTTTAGGAACCCAATAGTACATCATCATGACAATGTTCTACTTCTGTGCGAATACTGTATCTAGTACCGTACGGACGGCATCTCCGTGAGTAACAGCCCGATGATTCTAAACACCGTACTAAACCCATAGGACGTCAACAGTTACTGTCACCCATTATTATTGGTATTATTTATGAACAGATTATTTTGATTAAAATGATTATAAATTATACATTTTCTGGTAATACCAGCCTCAGTGGTCTAGAATGCATAAATATAGCATTACATGTACATATGCCAGCCATTGAGTTAATACTATGCTTTCAATTTAGGGCCGCCGTTTGGAGTTTTGCCATTTTTATATCAATCAACCTTTATTAATCAGTTTAACAATGGATTTTATGGGTCCTTAATGGGTCCTAATGGGTCTATTTAACACACATTTCCGCAATGTCTTATTGAAACCTTTTGAAAGGCAGTACCGAAAATTCAAACAAAATATTGATAAATAGTCAAAAAAAGACTTTTTACTGCTATCAATTTGGTGGTCGAATGGCAGTCAATTTCAATAATTTGGGAGACCAAGAACAATTTTTCGGATCTATTAGAATGACTAGTTAGAATAACTAGAATTTGTGTGTCGTACGAGTTCAGAATCGGTTCCAATGTAAGGGAGAGTAATTTAAAGACCTATGCTGTTTATTCTGGTGCAATGAAAATTAGGATAAGCTAAAAGTGTATCGCTAGAATCTCGGCAGAGTGAGAGCTGGACTAGGAACCGGTAAATTTGGATAGGTTGGATCACGGGGTCAAGCAAGTGAAATGTAAGAAATATCACAATTTCAACTAATATAAATAAACAGCTGTCCTACAGTAAACTAAAATGTTTAAATCAAATTTCGACATAATTTCAATATCGTAAGTAAACAGAGTCCATATAACGAAGGAATTAAAAGTCCAGTGTAAAATAATTTTCAATTATACAAATTATAATAATAAAAAAACATTTTTCCCCATTACTTCTGATATTTGGCCATTCGTCATTTTATTCGATGAATCTTCTTCAAATTTATTTTAGTCTAAAAAATTACATAATATATTCCAGAGGTCCTCAAACCTTTAAATATTGGGACCGCTTTGAAAAGGGGAAACATTTCTCGAGCCATCCAACCAGTAAAGACCAGGTCGAAGGGGAATTATAAATATCGACTTACCTTCTGTTTGATATTTAATATATTTAATTTAGAATTACAAAACTAGCAGAACAAACACAAAGTAACTGAGTAAAAATAGTTGTTTATATGAAAATATCCAAAATCCCCATTCCTCATTTCTTGGGTGCATATATTTGTAAAGGTTTTTGCGATGCACCTAATTTGAGTGTGAGACTCGCCAGTGGATAGCAATCCCCATTTTAATTAGTTCTGCGCTAGAAACTCAGTATAACCAGTTCCGTTTTCTTTGTTTAGTTTTATTTTAAAAGTATAATAAGTATATTAAAACTGTTCATTTTTTGCGACCTTATTGAACTAAAACGTCCATTATGACTCTTATTTACAATGTTTAAAGTTTAGTTGAACCAATTCTCCTCTTTTATATGAAAATTGTTCCGATTTATGCAATTTCTGGTTTATAAAAATTTCTTTGGAATCTATCTTCCGTATAAGTTGAGGCCTGAGCAATAGTTTTATTAATTTTTTATAACTAGATAATTATTATCAGATAGATTTGTCGTCGAGAATAATTCATTCTTTCAAAAGAAGGTACTATAATAAACATTATTGAACATTTTTCAATTTTAATATTTTCAAAATGTCTTTTAACATATTAATAAAATGTTTCAAAGTAATTTCGTAACTAGGTGATTTTGCGCAATATTAAATATTTCATAGCATTGAGCACGCATATTGAAATTTTAATTTTGAGAGAATTTAACAGAGTGAGATATAGAGAGTTTTAAAAACTATTTTTTTACGGTTAGCTTTTTCTTAACTGATTTATAAATCGGGCAAAGTTCCATCGAACTAACGCCTCTTTCAATCTCGGCAACATTTTCTTCTCGGAAAAGAAAAAACCTAACCAAATTAATTATAAAGATTTCATTTAATAAATAGATTTCCAACTTAATGTAGATTTTTGTTAAATTTTAAATTTTTAATAAAAGATTTGGTATCTTTATCTGTGGTGACAACGATACGAATGAAATATCGAGGAGAAATGTTAATTCTGACAATTTAATACATGAAGTTAAGATAATTATGAAATTTGACAGATTAATAAATTCAATGACAAACGCAACAAAAGATGCAAATTCCCTTATCAAACACACAAATGACAAAAATTGTGAAATCCTGTCGAACTATCGGGAGATCCCATCACCAGCGTTGCAGCAACTGGAACTAGTCCAAATGCGTTTGCCACTTCGGTTGCGATTTGTTTGATGTTATGAGATAATTTAAGGTTTCTTTTCCTGTCTCTAATGTAGACCTAACAAGTTTACTTCCGGTGTATATTGCACATTGGTCCCTCACTTGGATATTTAATTTTAAATTGATTTTAATTATTATTATTATTATTATTATTATTATTATTATTATTATTATTATTATTATTATTATTATTATTATTATTATTATTATTATTATTATTATTATTATTATTATTATTATTATTATTATTACTATTACCATCCATTTAATTTTTTTAAATTAATTAATTAAATTAATTAATTCAAAAGTACTTACATCAATGCTTATAAACCTTCAATATACACCTGGTGACCTATTTGTAGGAAAACTGCGAAAAAAATAAATACAAACCCGTGTTCATAATAAAGAAAATAATAAATAGATCAAAAAACTTTAATATATATATTTATTAAAAAGAGAGTTTGAAGACTATAAATCAGTAATATATCGATGTTTGTTGATACTCACGAATTTTCGGCACTGCTTTTTCAAGTGAAATTCACTTCAAAAAGGCAGTGTCGAAAATTCGTGAGTATCAACAAACATCGATATATTACTGATTTATAGTCTTCAAACTCTCTTTTTAATAAATTCAATGGAAAAAATAATCAGTGGTAAAATTGGAAGAAATAAAAGTTCTTATAAAATATATATATATATGTGTGTGTGTGTGTGTATGTGTTATAATGATCTTTCATTTATTTCCAGAACCCCTATGGTGGGACAAATAAAGTGGAAGACAATAACAGATCCTGTAGCAACAAATTTTATCATACTCGTTTAACATTCGATTTTAATCAGATTGAAAAAGAAAAAAAAATAAAGTTTGATTTTTATCAAGGTTCAGATTCAGATCAAGTAAAATCTGATCAATTCAAATCAAAAAAAAAGTACGATAAGAACTCAGAAAGCTTGGTTGAAGTAACGATGGATGATAATTTTAAAAAGAGCGTGATCGAGGCCATTAAGTCTACTCAGTCAGTAAAAAGTGAAAATTGTTCCCCTCGAAAGGAATCGTCTGAAGGGCTATATGCCACTGAAACGGGAAAAGAGTCAAAGAATAAATCAGTTCAATCTCATATTGTTGGTGAAGATGTTTACTTATTGTCAATGGAAAATACAACCGAGTCTTTGCTATCGGAAAGTGTAAATTATACAGAAGTAATTGAAATAAAAAAATCTACAGATGAAATCACTAGTAAAACAACAAGCAGTTTTCAACAGATCAACTTGGCTCCAAAAAACTCGATGCAAATTATAGTTGACATAGATATTATTAATTTTGATTCATCTTCTACAATTTTACAAGAGACTGCTGAATCCGTTTTAAACGACGAGATTCCAGGTAGAAACGATTCGTCTCTGTCTGAATTCAAGTTTGTTGTGACGATATCCGATCCAAGTCCAATTAAATCAACGGAACTCTACACAAAACTCAGCCTAACTGAAGTCGAACAACCAGAAATGACTGAAAAATACGAATCAAACTCTGCAAAGAAAACCTCTAGTGTTATCGATACTAACGCAACCTCTTCCAATCCTTATGTGTACAGTAAAAAATATACGAATAAAAACATTACCAACAGTGAAATTTCAGGGTCGACTTTATTTTCATGTACAACAACAACAAGGTCTTCTGAAACAAAATATATGAAAAATCTAATGGACCCAATTAATAAACAAGAATTACAGTTGAATTGTCAATTACTGGGACTTGATGTTCTTCAGGCGACTGACATTACGAAAACGATAGATTCAAATTACGAAATGGAACACAAGACCTTTATCCCCCATACTTACCAATCTCACAGTCATCGTCCAATGACAAATGAAGAATGGGAAGCGCGATTCGAATATGTATTGAAAGAAATCCTAATTAAGGACGAAAACAATTTAACGAATTAAAATGAACAAAAGTTATTATTATTAAAAAGATTTCAAATGAAAATAATTTTCAGAAACTCCATTTACTTCATTATTTCTTGTTGGTGAAGATTTATTTTTTCCCTTGTACATTTTCTGATCATTGGATAATTCCTTTAAATTTTGAAGGAAATGTTAAAATTTCCCATTTAATTAAATGGGAATATTATTCATAATATTATTTTTTTGAATATTTTAAATTCTAATATGATTTTCCTTTCACCTATTTGCTATTTTTCTTTGTATAAATATTTTTTATATTGTTTGAAATATTTTAAAATCATTAATATTGTTTTTTTTTCAAATTTCTTGTGGTTTTTGTAAGGAATTTGAAAACTCATTTGAAATTAAATTAATTAAAATTACTATTTAAATCAATATCTGTATTAATGTCAAAATTACAAAGCCTCAGTTGTTTATATATGTTACAGTTAAAATATAAACTTAGACAATTAGTACATTATCTAGTATACATGCTCTAATCAAATAAATGTTATTCTAGTATGCATGGCCCCTACATGGGGGCGGCTGACAAGGCCCTAGCCCTAGGGCCCGGGATTAATGGGGCCCGCCGTGCCAGGTCGGTTAACTAAATGAGATGAACATAAGACAGAAAGAAACTTATTAAATATTGAATTTTTTTGTACATATCAACTAAAATTAATTATTGCATTTTGCTATAGGCATATTATATTATTCCGCTAATCCTCTCATCATCGTGTTGATGATTTATCTCCATTCGGACATTAATATATGCAGTATTGCCGATGGAAAACACTTGTCTGTATTGATGCATTTAAAAAAAATTCAATCGTATATTGATTTAAAGCTCAAATTTGCAAATACAATTAAAAACGCTGCATACGACAGCAAGGGAGTTCCGGGCTGGAGGTGTCTTTGAACTTCGTCAGAACATGCATCAACATGATGATACAGGTAAAGAAGTTATACTTCTCTTTTATTTGTACAAACATGTTTTTTTTATTTATAGAGAAGCTTATTCCAATGCTACCAGCTAGTAATTTTTAATGTTTGTTTGTTTTTATAATTTGACCACTTTTTATCAAAAATTAAAATAAATTAAACGCTTATGTCTGATTTAATTTATAAACACAAATCTGGCGCTCAGAAGAGGAAACTAGAAAATGAGAAAGAATTAAAAGCATCACAAGGTCGTCAGTTCATAACAAAATTTTCAAAACGAGTGCAGACAAAGTTCTTCAAACAATTCTAGACCAAAGAAGAGACTCAATTTTCTACGGAATAATAGTAGATGCAACACCGGATATTTCTCACAATAAGCAGAACGTCCTAATTCTAAGATACATATCCCTAAACCAGGACTCAGCCAATTTGAGGTGAATCAACGTTTCATTGAGTTCATGAACTTTACTGGAAAAACTGGAGAAAAAATTACCAAACGAAATACTTGCAAGCCTGGAAAAAAACAATATTCCTCTTGAAGATTGCAGTTCGCTAGGTTATGATAATGGCGCAAATATGTGTGGCAAAATAAAAGGTGTTAAGTCCCGCATCTTAGAAATGAACAACTGTACATTGTTCTCTCCCTGCGGGGCACATTCATTGAACTGTGTAGGAGTCAACGCTGCAAAAATCAATCCAGACGTTGTAACGTTTTTCGAAAATATAGAAAGCTTCTACTCTTTGTTCGCTGACAGTCTTGCACGGTGGGAAGTACTCAAAACACATGTACCATTATTTCTTCAAAGTCTTTCAGAATCAAGGTTGAGTGAAAGAATTCAAGCGGTGCGTCCATTTGTCAAACATTATCAAGGCGTACTTGCTGTGTTAAATATCCTTCTTGGAGAAATGGGTACAGGTTTAACTCCTGCAGCACTGAACACAACAAAAGGTCTGAAAAAATATTTCGGATTTTATAAAGGTCTGCTAAGGACAGTGTTTTGGCACAAAATATTAGCAAGTATTGACAACAAGGACATTGTCATACAAAGTAAAAGAATATCATTGGATGTTGAGACCACGCTTATAAGAGACTTGGTGCAAGATATGCAGCACTTCCGTGACACGAGTGAAAGTTTTTTTCAAGAGACAAAAATAGTTGCTGAAGCAGTGTGGGTGCAACCTCAATTTGAAGAAAACAGAAAAACCGCTATAGAACCTGAACAAGGTTTCAGAATTTCCGTGGTTTACCCAGTATTGAGTTATATTATCAATGATTTAAAGACAAGATTTGAAGCAGCAGACACCATATGCGAATTATTCTCACTCATTTTGAACTTCCAGAACTTAGACGATAGTCAACTTACCGCAAAAGCATCAAAGCTTGTAAAAACATATGAGACAGATCTGTCAGAAGACTTACTGCATGAAATCCTTCACCTTAAAAGTATTCATAAAACAGTTTTCGGAACTGAAAGAAGTCCAATTAAACTTATGACAAAAAACTGCAAAGGTATATTTGCTAATATCTGTCTCGCCATTAAACTGTTTTGTACCGTACCAGTTACGGTTTCTTCAGCTGAAAGATCATTCAGCAGGCTGGCAAATTCATTAAAAACATGGCAAAGAAGCACAACTAGTCAAGATCGACTCAATCATCTAGCAATTTTAAGTATTGAAAATGATTTAGCAAAGAAAGTTGATATTAATGATGTCATTGAAACATTTTCATTGACAAAAGCTAGAAAATATAGTCTATGTTTTTTTAAAATGTAAAGCTAAAAACTGTAGTTTATTTTTAATAAATTTTTAATGTTACTTTCTTGCCATCATTTAATCCCTCCTATTTTATCCTAATTCCTATAGAGCATCAAGCGGTATATACTTTGGTGGCCCGCCGAAAATCCTGGCCTGGGGGTCCACTTTAGGATGTGGGGCCCATGCTAGTATGCCATGTTGCAATACAGCATAATATCTGATATAATATACATTTTATTATTTTATTGTCTAAAAATTGTACTACTAAAAATGTACTAGTTAATGTATACATTGTCTAAGTTTATACTTTAACTGTAACATATATATCAAAAAACAAATTAAGTAGACTTGAATTTTATTAATTAAATAAATTTTTATTTTTATAATGGAAGAATACTTTAATTTAATTACATCTAACAGTTGTTGAACTTCAAATGTACCGTAAAATAGCGTGTATAAGCCGCGGTTTATACAAATAAAAATGTAGAATTATTTTCAAAAAAGTAAAAATGAATCTGGTCGCTTTTTCCAAACTTCAGCAACACATTCTTTCATTAATTCACCATTCACCCAACCCTTGAGATTCACTTTTAACATTACACCTGCTGGAAATATCAATTTTTTAATAAAAGTTTTTCTTTTAAAAATAACATATGGTGGAAGCTTTCCGCCATCAGCAATTACACACAGAATACCTGAAAATTTTGTTTTCTCATTTCCAGTTGTAACGATTCTTATATTTTTTGAATCTTTTTCATTCATAGTTTGATTACTTGGCATGTCAAAACTAACTGGAACCTCGTTCATATTCCCCAAGTGCATTGTCTTTACACCTTTATTATTTTCTTAGCAATATTTTAAAAACCCAGCGGCTTTTAATTCCCAATCAATTCGTAAATTTTGACCAACAAATGTTCTTTTTCTCATTGATAGATTGTTTCTTTTCATAAAATTATTACACCAACTAGTTCCAGTTTTGAATTCAGATGTTTTATCTTTGTCTAAATTTGCATCAATAACCAAAGCTTTATTACGAATTACTGTTTGTGATAATTGTAAACCTTTTTCACGTTCGTTCAATATCCACATTTTTAACTCCATTTCCAATTCGGGCCAAAGTGGTTTTTATTTCTTCTAGAAAGCGTACCAGGATTTTGAAACAATAAAAGTTCCTTGTCTTTTCTCCAGTTTCTGATTTGCTTCTCATCAACACCGTATAGTTTAGATGTAGGTCTGTTGCCATTTTTCTCTGCATATAAAATGATTTCAAGTTTTTTCTTAGTAGGATATAATTTTCTTAATATATGCCAAGGGTGGGCACGCATGAGTTCAATGAGAGACATTTTCCGAAAATTTATTTTTTAAAGAGCCACCATAGTGAACTACATATTTTTTTTATTTCATTAATTTGATTAAAAAAGACTTAAACGCTATTAAAAACAATTATTTCAAAATTTAAGTAACAAACATAAAATATAATAAAAATCCATTAATAAAAAGTAATAAAATTTCTTGAATTAACGAAGACTTTTGGTCAAATCTTTGAAATTTGTTGTATACTTTGTTAAAGCTGTTCGCAGCAATTCTGTAAGATGCTGATTGGTCAACTGTGAACGATATTTCGATTTCACGAACTTCATTGTGGAGTACAAAGATTCACAACAATATGTTGTACCAAAAATTGAAATTAGACGGCAAGCAGCTTGTTTTAAGTGTGGATATTTTGCCTCTGGTACGAGTTTCCAAAATTCAATTATAGAAGTAACTTTATGGTGCATTTGCAAAGCCTGGTCCTCTTTCATATCTAATAACTCCAATTCCCCAACCGCTTAAGTTTTTCTGTTCGCAATTTTGAATTGAGTGGATATTGAATTGATAAGTGTGGATGACTTACTTCATAGTGTCGACGTAAATTGGTTACTTTGTAGTTGGAAATTGTAACTTTACAAATAAGACACAACGATTTACCATTATTGTCAATAAAAAAAACTTTTCTGTCCATTCTTCTTGAAAAGTTCTATTTTCTTGTTTGTATTTTCGTTTTTTGATGTTTTCTGAGGTCATTGTAATAATAAATTTGAATAACTTATATTACTGAAATTTAAACAAAATAATAAAAAGACATAAATTTAATTTTAATTAATTTAAAATTTTAAAATGCTTCATAAAAAATCTTCTTACCAAGTTTTTCAAAAAACACGAATAGAAAACTATACTAAAATATACAAACGACCGCAATATTGTACAAACAAAAATACTAACTAATCAAAATACACTAAATTTGACTAAATTTATTTTCATTGCTTCTCTCTCGTTGTTATAACAAAGCGCCGCCTACTACAAAATAATTTTAAAAAGCAGTAAAATGTGAAAAACAATGTTTCGTTAATTTTTAACATTTATGAAAATACAATTGCAACAAAAAATTTTTTTTTAAAAATTCAGTTGAAAAAATTTCAAAATAAAAAAATCGAATTCAATTTTCAAATTCAATTATCAAAAATTCAATTATCAATGAGCCGCAGTTTACTCAACGAAGAGCCGCATGCGGCTCTAAGAGCCGAATTTGCCCACCGTTGATATATGCATTCGATAGATGGGTTTGTTGCTAAAATATTAAAATAATGCCAAAATAATTAAAATTTAATCAATTTAAATAAAATATTTACATAAAAATTAATGAAATTAAATTTTATATTAATATATGTTTTGGAAAAATTTTATGTTAATTCCACGGATAACCCGCGGCTTATCAAAAAAAATGTCATGTTTATAAGAAATTTAGACTGCGGATGCGGCCAATAAATTAATATCAGAAATGACCCATGTAAAAATTCAGTACTGAATTGACGTTATATTTGAAAAATATGGTAAATTCCAATTCTTTGTAATTTTCAGTTCTGACGAACTTATGAGTAAATGAAAAAAATTATTAAAATATTTGAAAACGGCAGCAATTATTCGATAAATAAAGTTAAAGCAAATAATTTTAAACTAACAAAATATTTTTAAACATGTTGATTGATGGGTCAAAGACCTATTAAAGCACACATATCCCTAAATTTTGAAATTAATTTAATTTAGTCATAAATATTTTATCATTATGTTTAGCATAAGATATATATCAAACACGTATGTTCATATGATTATTTTAGAGATTACCTGTTTGGAAGGAGCATATGATGTCACGAATATGAGAAAATATTTAGATGTTATGGTAGGGTATAATTTTGTGAATGATTTATCCTAAAATTTTTGAAATCATAATTCTTTTTTCTTAAATTTCTTTAACTGAAAATATTCGTGTATATTCTTATTAATTATAACATTTGATTTTCGTAGAGTTTATGATGAGTTTATTGATGGTCCTTTATGGTCCCAATTCAATTACAAATGAAGCATTTGTTTATTTATACTAGTGCTAAGTAATTTTAACCTTAGCTGTTTGATTCAGTAAATATTTAGACAGAATTATTGGTAAGTTTTTTGTTTTTTAATTATAAACTCTATGTTTATAAGTAATGCTAACTTATATTTCATTATCTAACTTAGTTTTAAATCAGTAATTTAAAATAATAGAATAATGATTTTATTCAATAATATTAATTAAAATTACACTATTGATAATTTAAATTTTTTATTCACATTTATTTTAAATTTAAGTAAATTTATTCAATGGGGAATGAAGCGTCCTTGCCAATTGAACTATGTTCTACATTCGATCAAGATGAATTGCGTAGATTAGGAAAGCGGTTTCGAAAATTAGATTTAGATGGATCTGGCTCGTTGAGTGTTGAAGAATTTATGAGTCTACCTCAGCTGCAACAGAATCCATTGGTTCAACGCGTGATTGAAATATTTGATAGTGATGGCAATGGTGAAGTTGACTTTAAAGAATTTATTGATGGAATGTCTCAATTTAGCGTAAAAGGCAACAAAGAAGCCAAATTACGATTTGCATTTAAAATTTATGACATGGATCGAGATGGATTCATTAGTAATGGGGAATTGTTTCAAGTTCTTAAAATCATGGTGGGAAATAATTTGAAAGACGCACAATTGCAACAGATTGTCGATAAAACGATAATATTTGCTGACAAAGATGGCGATGGAAAAATTTCATATGAAGAATTTTGTTCGGTCGTCAGTGGAATGGATGTACACACGAAAATGGTCGTCGATATATAAAATATTTGATTTTACAACTGTATTTTTATCGTTTATATTCTATTTTCTTTGATTGTTGTATTTGTCATGGAGCATCGGTTGAGCTGGCAAATTCTGTATAGCTTTTATCGATGCATGAATATCGAATTTTTCATTTTTACTTATAGTCAAAATTTTATTGATAAAATTATTGATAAAATTTTATATATATTTATATATATTATTCACATACTTTTGTTGAGTTTATTTAACAATTCATTTCCTTGCTGATTTGATGTATTTCCTCCAGCGATTCTGATTGGATAATGTACTGATTGGTTTCTGTTGGCAATTTATTGATTAAAATTCCGAAGTCAATTATTATTTAAGAGAATTGTATTGATTGAATTTGTGAAAACTAATCAATATTTTTTATTGATTTATTTTTCATTATATATTAAATATTTTTTACACTATCTTCCTCAAAAAAGTTAGTAGCAACATTTGCCTTAAATTGTTATCTATTTTAATGAGCCAAAAGTGCACTTAATTTAAACAAAAAGGTAATTTTGGAAAATATGAGAGTTGGAGAATCCTATTGTGGACAATATGATCACATTCTCCTGGAGAAATCACGATCAAGAAGTCTTTAATTGAGTAAATTTTGTAAAATAATTTCGAATATTAAAAATCGACAAAGAAATGATATTTCGTTTGGAAATAAAAATAATGAAACTTGATAAACCCTTATTTATTGATTAATAATAACAATATTCGTCCTTAACAATTATTGCTTAAATATATTGGGTAGATCTAAGCATTTGAGCCCATCAGTGATGATTGACCACCCTTGATTTTCATTTCTGAAAAAGATACAATCAACAGATAGTTAACCTAATTATTCTAACTTTTCATTAACATGTCGTAATTTAAAAGACTTTGAATATCCTGAAATCAAAAAAAATCATTTAACAAACCCATTGCATTTAATTTTATTAAGCTACTTACAACATTTTATATCAAATTTAATTTTTACCGCTTAAAGCACGGTCTTTAAAGTAATATTAAACTAACTAATGTTAAGTTGTTTGTGCGAGAGGTCAGAAAATTTACAACCATTAATCCTAAAGTAGCACTTGTTGAAGTTGTCGGTGAATTGTGAAATTTACAATTATTGATGAGCCTAGAAAAGTATCTGGTTGAAAACAATATCGATTTCCAGATGATATATATTTACCGACAATATACGATTCACCAAATTTTATTGATCATCACAAATTAATTATTAATTTTGGAACGACATAAAATGGTTCATACTACAGCAATGGCTATTGAGTGTTTATTACAACCATTCACGAGGAATAGCGAGTCCACAACAATACTTTGTGTTCGCAAACACATAAAAATTGCTTCCTATTACAATAATTCTCCGATAATTACGTGATTCAATTTAAATTTCTCTAAGTTGTGTTTCATCTTTATTCTCTGACATCTAATAGCATTTACAGATAATTCTTTATTTCTGCTTGCAACACAGTCCTTTGAGCCGTTACTAATTCCAATATTATCTCAGACAAATGTCAAGAAATACAATTTTATTTGTTTTTACTTTTTTTCTTTTTTAGACTTCATCCGTTATCTCGAACAAGCTGTCAATATATGACAATTTTATTTCCCAGTTAGTTTATGTTTTTACCTTTTAAATTTTATTTTTTAATTAAGATCAACCTTGTCATGCTTCATTGTTTAATTTTATTGATTTTATTTTTTTTCTCATTTTCTATTTCAACATAATCCTTTGTAAATTAAACAAAACTAAGAATAAAATAGAATAATCATTGTATTCAAATATAAAAAAAATATTATCAATATCATATTCACATCATATGCAAAAATCTGACTTGGAGGTTAAAATTTTAAAAATTAAAACTAATTTTGTTTTGTTTCTATAAGTGATTATTTTTACAGTTGCTAATAGAAACGAATATATTTTCATGAGCAAATTAACTTATAATAGCAAAGCAGCCAATGCTGTTGATGAATATTTAGAGTATAAAAGGTAACTTTTAAATTTATAAATTAAACCAATTATTTATTTTCGAAAATTAATTCAAAACATGGAGCATTGAATAAAAGTGTAAAAATTAAAATTAAATAATTAAATTGCTTTCGAAAATTATAAAATAATAATAACCTTAGTTCAATAGTTTAAGTGCTGAATTGATTTAACTTTTGTTGGAATTCAAAAATTATTCTGTTTTGTTCAATTATATAATTTTGTGGGGATGAACAGCGTGCTATTCGAAGTCGTGTGAGATTTTGAACTCTGTTCAGTGGATAATTTATATCAGTCATATGAAATGAAATTCTTTTTAATAATAATTTAAACGGCGATGATCATTTTGTTTCCGTATTTTATTTTATGTCCGGGCTTTGTATTCACGGCATTTTAATAATTAATGTAGGTTTTCAATTTCTTAAAGCAAAAACTAATTAAATTTTAATCAAAATTGAGACAAAAGTCAGAATTAAAATTTGGTATAATTTTATTATCTAAATCTAGAAACGGTGAATATATATCGCTTGAAGAAGGCAGTACCGAAAATAAGTGAATATCACAAAAACGTCACTATCTTTACTGATTCATAGTCTTTTTCTTACTAAATACAATGCCAATTGAAAAGAAATAAAGTACGTCACGCGCAAGGGGGGGGGTGTAAGAAAATGTGACGGTTTGTGACAGAGGGGAGAAGGAGATTCAGGCCATGTGTGACGCCACACATTTATATTTTTTTTATTTTTTTAGTAGAATTTAATAGCTTTAAAAATGATTTTTTAGTCTAATTTTACGGAGAATTTTATATTTTGACACTGAAGTGTGCTTTAGATAAAATTTTGATTCGGTGTTAATTAAAAAGTTTTAAACGTCTTTTAAATCTCAATTCCTTGCTTCAAATTAAAAAAAAATTAACAATCTTGCCTAAAACTCGTTTTTTGAAACCTTCTATTTGAAACCTTCAAAACTTTCAAGTTAATTAATTAAAAAGCTTGAAGACTATAAATCAGTAATATATCGATGTTTTGATATTCACGAATTTTCGGCACCGCCTTTTCAAGTAATATTAAAAAATTAAATAATAAAAATTAAATCAAAATAAATTTTTCCGTAAAATTGAAATTAAACATGTTAAAGTTACATATAAAATAATTTGTACTATAAATTTCCGTTAAGCCCGGTAGTCAAGCGGTCACCCTATTCAAAACTCTTTAAATATAAATCGACATACAGCTAGATTTTATTTTTAATTAACCATTATTCAAGTAATCAATTCGCATAAAACCGATGGAAATCTATAAAATACATTCAAATTATCAATGTTATTTAAATTAATAAAAAAAATCAAATAAAAATCGGTTTTCTTAAAATTAACATAAACTCTTCTAAATTCACATGGACCATTACAACTCAATTAAATGGTCATGATTACACTAAATTTCTTTCATATTTAGTAAAATATATTCAATTGAATATCACCTCTCCAAACAATCTCTAAAAACAATCACAAATTACTATACAATCTATCATTACAGGTAATTATTGTGTAATATATATCATAAATAAAAGAATTATTACGTAACTCTGACCTAGAAACTATTATAATGAGACCGTTGATATTACACGAATCCTTACATGAATATTTCTTGTTTTAAATTGATATGTAATTTTTTCTTCAATTTATATAATTACTCATAAAATAAGAAAATATTCAAAATGGAGAAATACCCATTAAAATGTAAATATTCTTAGATAGGGAAATTATTCATAAAAGTTGGAGACACACAGAAAGGCGTTATATTAGATTGTTCTTTAAGGCAAATAATTAAATATTGCCCGACTCTGTCAATCGAATTATGGCAGAATAATCGCTCTTATTAAGGGTGTCGTAAGTCAAATGACCCCTATGCTACATCTAGTGGAGATTAGAAGAAAACTTGTAGAGTGACAAACCTATTAAGAAATAATTATTATCTATGGTAAATAAAAGTGAGATATTATAATAAAGTTTCAATAAATTTTACCAAATGTTGTAGCACATTTAATTGACCATAAATTGAGTAAATAACTGTCACATCTTGGTACATAAACTTATATGAATATGAAACTGATAAGGATACATTATTATTTAAAATAAAATTCTCAATGAAATAACAATATTGATGGGAAATTTCCAAATAAAAATGTCCCTTCTACAGTCAAAGGGTGAAACTGTTCCAGAAGGAATAAAATTCAAAAGCTACGATTATTGTTTAATCAAAAATACCATATACCAAAAAGGTAACCCCGAAGAGTTAAAATTGAATTACTAATTATTTGGCACCTTATAAGTAAACATAAAAAATAATCTGATAAATGTGAATAAAGATTAGAAATAATGAGACAGTAAATAATTCTGATATTTATCTATTAAAAACAATAAATTTAGCTAAAAATAATATAATATCCACATAGCATTGATGCAAATAATTGGTATGTGCAGATTGAAATCGCTGAGAATTAATGTTCGTAATAAATACATTTGTACATTACAAATCACAATTGACTTTTAAGAGCAATAAATTCTTCTTTATGCTTTTCGAAGGTTTTGTCCAACTCGTGCTTCGCTTCAATGAATGTATGTAAAGCATGACAGTTGTGAGTTTTGGAAACGAATTGTTGATGCTCTTCCGCCGGATCAAAGCGTAGGTTAAAAAGCATGTCGAAATTCTGAATGAAATCATACGAAATTTCTTTTAATTCTTTTATATGGTCTTTCAAATCAGGCTTGTTGACATAAAAGCAAATCACATCAATCAAATGCTCAAAATTATTCAACCATGTTTTATACAGAACCAATTCCTTCAATGTTATCATAAATTCTTCAATCCTTTTGTCAAGAATCCTATCAAAAGTGTGGCATTTCCTACATTTCACGTCCATTATCCTATAACATGCCAACAGACCATGAAATTTCATCAATGTTATTGTGTCGTTGTAACGGAATTTTTTATTTTCTGTATTTTTCAAAATTTTTGTGATTTCTAATTTGGTTCTGTTTACCACTTCACGATCCGGATAACGATGGCTTATTTCATCAATTAAAATCTGCAGTTTCCATAACAATTGCAGACTGTCAACCAAAACTAATTTTATTTCTTTTATTCTTTGGGTTATATAAATGAAAAGTTCATCGAAATTTTTCACTGAATATTTCTCGAATTTTTTCAACAAATACTCAAAAGGATTTTTAAATTTAAGAGGACAACAGTCTTCTAATTCATCGGTAGAGTGGTGTAAAAGCGCATCAATTTTATGTGCGGCTGAAACTATTTCCAGAACGTTTGTTAAATCATCCTCCAGGGGGCAATGGGCTTCTGAAATGTACAACGACTTTATACATGACATACATAGTTTATGGTGACATTTTGAGAATTTTCCGTAATGGGTTCCGTGAATTTTTTTCACGCAAATCAAACATGTTTGAAAATCAATTTTGTTCGATTGCGGTTGAAGGGTTTGATAGAGGGATTTAGAGTCATCCAAATAGGAAACGCTAATCATCGTGAGAAATAACGACATATCTTTCATTGTAGTCAATTCTTTATCTACAGCCATAATAGAATTTTTATAGAATATATTTGTGAATATGTCTGGCTCGTTAAAATTTCGAAAATGTTCACTAATGAATTTTTTGAAAACGATTAAATATTGTTGAAGCAAAATACAAATCAAATTATTAACTTCAAACAATGGATCACCTTTCTCATTTTTATCATCAATAAATTCCAACAAAATATCACATTTAGTGGAACGCTGGAAATTGACCTCTTTCAAATGTTTGACTTTATCGTTCAATTTCATCTCCAACTCCTGGATTTTGTTATAGATCTCCATTTTGTTATCATTATTGTTTTCTGTATGTTTTGTCAAAATAACTTTACTGGCTTTTATCAAAGTATTTTTGAAAATATTAAGTTTTATTGTAAAGTATTGGATGGCATCGTTACATAATAATATGCACTGCGACAATTCTTTTTCCATGTCTTCGGTGAAAAATTCAGGTTCATCTTCTATAGAATGTTTGATGTAGTCATGAGTCGACTCATTGACAAATAGATATTGAATGCATCGGCCACGATTATAATGGAAAATTTCTTTAGAAGGAATGTGATCAACTGGGCATTCAATAAAGGGGTACTGCTCGTGCATCATGATTTTCAAAGCACAATGCTTACAAAAGCCATGACTGCAATTCCTGAAAAACACAACCATATCCAACTCTAATTCTTCTAAACAAATAGGACATTTATTAGTAGGACTTCTAAAACCCATATTATTTTTTCAATAATAAATTATAATTATATAAACAAATTTTTCGAAATTTTTAAATTAAATATTTTTCTCATTGAAATTTATTTAAACAATTTCTAATAAATTAGAAAATATTTAATAAATATTTACAAATTTTAAGGAAATTATTTTATTAAATTAAATTTTAATATTATACAATTATCAATATAATTTTATTCCGGATTTTTCATATTATTTAACTTTTCAAAAATATTATTTTAATTAAATATTAAAAAAATTAATTAAAATTCTCTTTAACAATGAAAATGTCTTTAGCTCAGCGGTCGGGGAACCGGGGTAAATTACCCCAAATAGGGTAAAAATGAAACTTTTGTGAGTAAAAAGTATATATTTTTAATTTGCTATTTTATAAACCTATTAGTACTTTTTTCAACTTTAACAATTTAGCGACATATGCAGGCCACGCCATCTCACTCCCCACCACTAGAGTGTTCTCGATTTATATCTTTGCGCAGTAAAGCACAGCCCAGCTACCTGCTCAGTCCGTGCCAGGCCGTCAAGATATAAATACATTGACGAGTTAGAGAGCGAGTTTTCCACTCTAATGAACATAAAAACAAAGAAAAGAAATCGATTAAACGCCGAAGACTGTATTCAAATCGCTCTTACATCAAAAAGTCCCAATTTTGAAGCAGTTGTATCGAACATGAAACAACATCATTTCTCCAAAATCTGAATTACTTATATTACTATTATTACCGTTATGTATTACTAAGTATTACATTGGTAAATTGAATAAATAATGTTTAAAAACAATTTTTAGTTATTGTTTTCTTTTCAAAATTATCATGGGAGGCTATAATATGAAAGATGCTAAAATGAGGCGATTTCGTTTTTTGGCTCTTCGCCATGGGGTAATATCAACTTACACAAAAATATTTTGGGGTAATGATTAAAAAAGTTCCCCGGCCGCTGCTTTAGTTGATTGTATAAATTAATTGTGGCATGTTTGATTATATTTTAGGATTAATGGGATAAGTTATTTTAATTTCAACCATAAAATAAATTAATTTCCATTATTTAGTGTATTTTTAAATAAATTTTTTTAAATAATTTTAAAATTTTTTTAATTCTTTAATAATTAAAATACCCTGAAATAATATAGCAAATTAAAAAATAGAATGTTGTATATATATTTTCCACATAATTTAATCTGTTTGTCATATAATTTAATCTTCTTGCCAAATAATTTAATCCTTTCGTCAAATAATTTAATCATTGTACAGCATGAAGAAAATTTTATAAAGGAAATAATTTTTATTCATTATATAAAAAATCAAAGTACACATTTATGAAAACTCCTCCCTTCGAATTATCTTCGAGCGTATCTTCGCATATTGCCGAAGTAGCTTTCACAGTCTGCAGCGTAAACTTCAATATATGCAACTCGAATAGCATTATTAAGCTTTTAACGCTGTTACAATTCATTATTTTGATAATATGCTTCCATTTTGAAAACGTCTCTTCAATAGGATTTAATTGGGGAATATATGGCGGCAAGAAAACTAGTTCAATTCCATTTTCTCTTGATGTTCTTTTTACGGCGTCGGCTTTGTGAATAGAACAATTATCCATCATAAATATTGGATTTGACAAACCCTTTGATGCAAGTTGTCTGATCAAATTTATCCTTAGCATATTAAATTTTTCACCATTAAATGGTCCATATTCGATATCATAAAATAATACTACACCCTTATGAATTGCTGCGACAATGGAGTAATTTCGCGACCTTATGGATTTCACCTCCTTCCTGGGAATTGTTTATTGAAATAATTATTTTTATAATTTTAAATATTGTCAGTGAAGAAGTTGGATAAATTTTTATTTTATGACTATACTACCATCTTAAGTTTATATGATGGATATATTCGTCTTAAACAAGGTCAACATTCTACATTTGTGACGGGTGTATCTTCAGTGTAGAAATTTAAGTGAATCCATTTGGGCTGAACATAAACATTCGATTTCTGTCTTTCTATCGTTATATGATGCCAGGAGATGTATTGTCAACCAACTTGGATTTTACTTTTTGTTTTGGAATTTTTCAGATATTGGGTACGTCTTATATATCCGCATACATTTCGAATTTCTGTCCATTGTGATGTACATTATAGGTTTATTTATTGTGGCGTTTAAGAGGTTAAAAAGTCAAAAAAAATTTTATCGGATTACCAAAATTAAGAAGCCATATTATAAATGTAGATACAAGTTAGCAATATTACAGTCAATTTAAAATATATATTTATTAATTTCACCAGTTCGATCGAACAAAATTATCAAAATGAATCATTTGAAAGTAAAAAGAACAAGTTAAAGTTAAAAAATAAAATAGAATTGATAAGATAAAATTAGGTTTCCTACCACTAACTCTCGTCAAATTATTTGAACCAGCTGTGCAGTTACCATTTAGGGTAGTTACAGGGTTTTTAAAATTGAATAAAGGAAATAACAATTGTTTCTGCAATCCCAATACATTTACATATTATTGGGAGTTTGTATTTTATAGGCGCAAAAAGACAAAAGTGGTCAGCGGGCTAATCTATAATAATGTTGGTTTTTATTTGAATTATTGAAGGTGCCACATCTAATCCACCCTCTCTCCTCATTTATTAAGAAAAATATTTTGACAACCAATAAACTTCAACACGTATTTAACTAAAATTCGGTTGGTATTATTCAAATCATATAATATCCTTGGGTGGTCAATGATTTTTGATTTATTTACACCTCTTCCAAAAATAAAATTATCTTCTTGTAAAAAATTTATTGGTCCTTTAAAAAATCCTTAGAGTTAATTTTTTTCTTATTTTGAAGGGTCTTGAGTCAAATGTATCGATTTCTCCGTTTAATAGTTTTTCTCAAGAATTATTTCTTGTTAATATTAAGAATATTTTATGACTGTTTCCGTCATAAATCATCGATGAATTGCATGATTTGGGGTAAAGAGTTCAATATTTGTTTGGAAATTGCAAAACAAACATACATTATTAAAAACTAAGATAAATGTGTTGGGTTTTTATTTAGAAGTCTGTTCTCTCTCTGAATCCTCGTGTTCTTATTCAACCTCATAAATCAAACCCAACACAGAATAATTTTATTCAATCTTTATCACAATTACACTTTGTCACTATTTGCACCTTTCTCTCCAGAAAATTTTCCCCTCGATAAGATAGAAAACCCAAGGCGCAATCACCTTTTCTTGTACGAGTTTCACCTTTTTTGAATAACTAAATTTCTTCTATTGATTACTGATCGCCGGATTTCTTCTTCTCTTTTCTCTTTTTCCCTTCCATCAAATGACTGCTTGCTCATTTATGAACTCTCTATTTACACTGTTTCTGAGAGACCAATTATCTAGAGAATTTCACTTAATTATTTTCCCGGGAATCCTAAATCAATATTTGAGGGTTTTTTGATTGTTTTAATTTGATTACCCTTGATTAGGACTCAAAATATTCCCTCTTTTATCTTATGACTTGGGTCTCACTGTGCATTGGGTTTCCATGGACTCGGGCTTTCCACTACCGATTAATTAATTTTAATTAATTTTTTCACATTAACTTTCCCTGTGAACACCTTATTAAATTTTCATTAAAATTTCTGAACTCGTCTATCAATTTGGCGTTCAACCATACCCGATACCACCGTTCAATATTAATTTTTGATTTTAAAATTTTTAATTAATTTTTCACTTTTATTGATTTTACGGTTATTTGTTATACTTTCTTTTTATATATGATTTTTTTGGTTTTTGCGCTAACCCCAACAAATGAAATACATTAAATTTGGTCATTTTAAAGACTTTAAATTAATTTAATAGTTGGGGTCAAGAAAATATTTTTGGTAAATTATTCAGTAAATTTTAAATATTATTAAAATCTCATTAAATTAATTTAAATAATTTTGAAAGATTTAATTACGAATAAAAAAAATAATTTAACTAATAATTTAAATAAATTATCATAAATGTAGGAAATTACTAATTAGGATATTAATTAAAAGAACAATTATAATACAAAAAATACTTAAAATCACTATTTCCTTCATTTAAATTTAATAATTTTTCACCGTTACAAAGTATCTCAGAAGCTCTTTCGAATCTTCCGCATTCGAAAGTATTTCTTCATCATGTATGTTTAAACTATGTTTTATTATTTATGTTGTTAAAATTGATGATCTAGAAAAATATATTAAAATACTATACATTATAAATACCACAACGTAATATATATATAATATATAATATATATAATTTAATAAATATTAAATAAATAAAAAAATATCTAATTATACATTATTGTAAATAAAATGAGTCATTTACTGCTAAAGGAGAATATATTAAATAAAAATAACTATTTAAATGAGTTATTGAAATTCTTAATAAAAAATTATTTAAATTAAGTTTCATTCACTATATTAAACATTTTGTAAGGAAAAGTATAGTTATTACAAAAAACAATTAATTAATTAATTTATTGTAACATCAAATTCACAAAAAGTAATTTTATTGCATAATTTTATAATTGAAAAGTAATAAAGTTAATTACTTGTGTAAATTATTACGAATATTAATTTCTACAAATTCACAATAATTATACAAATGCAAATTATTATAAAATAATAAAATTGTAATATTTAGAAAATCACAAATGAAATATACTTTAAGTTTAAAATTATTCAATTCAGTATACATCTCTGAAATTTAAACTATTACCTTATAATTTATTCCTTTAATTAATAAAATACATTTGACAAATTTTACTTTAAAATCTATCGTTAAAAATTTCAATTAAAAATACAATTACTTAAAAATTTAATTGAAAACATATTTTATCTAAGAATAAAATTATTTATAATTTAACTTTAAAAACCATAACAAATTCTACCAAAAATTCAATTAAATAAAAAATATATTACTTAAATTTTCTATTAAAAATTTCACTTTAAAAATCATTACTTAAAACTAAAGCTTTTTTAAAATCAATATTTTTAACAGAAATACTATAAAATTTTAAAATTTTAAAATTTAAAATTAAAAATTTAAATATTATAAAACTTTACTTTAAAAACAAAATATATAAATAATTATATATCATTTAAACAAATAATAAAAGACAAAATAAAATCAATTCATTTAAACAAAAAAATATAATTTAAAAAATCAAATTATTATAAAATCTCCACTTTTGCATGAGTTGTGTTTCTTGGGCATGGTAGTGTGTGAAGTCCCGATGTTTCTACTGGATTTTAAATAAACGTTAATTAATTTAAATTTCATTTTATAGTTTCAATTGGCCACCTACTTCAGTATTGTCTTCTTATTGTGACACGGGTTGGTTATATATAAAATCTGTTTAGGTCGCGCGGAATATACTTAATAATAATTTAATAATGTGTGGATGAAAAGTTCATTGAATTAATGGTCTTGGATGAACAGTTCATTAATGCATCGTCCTTTGACTGAAACACCTACATACCGGGTTTTCTTATTCTCCCTTACTTAATCATTAATACTTTCATTGCCATCATTTATTATAATTCACCTAATCCAGTGGTTTTTGACGTGTGCTCCACGGAGCTTAAGGGCTTCAGAGCAACTTCCAAAGGACTCCTTAAAATTTTACAATTTCTGAAATTTTGATGTAACAACTCAAAATAATTTTTAGAATTTATGTAAATTTTTTTCTGTACTTCGAAAGAAAATATTTAAGCTTAGCAAAATTTGTTTCCAACATTTAATAGTCTACAAATTGATCAATTGTCAATCAAGGAACGTGAGCAATTAATAGATATTAATATAGATTCAACTCTCAACTAAGTCCAATCGTATAAATATCTACAGTTTTTGGGCCAAATTAGTTGAAGAGTATCCTGAGGTTTCTAACTGCGCAATTAAAATGTTATTTCCATTTCCGACTACATTTCTTTGTGAATCAGGATTTTCATAATACTGTGCAACAAAAATTTAATACAGGAGCAGATTAAATGCTGATTAAATTGCAATTATCACCAACAACACCAGATTTTCAAGCAATTTCTAACTTAAACTTTGAGGATTTTTAAGAATTGAAAATCTTTAAGTCTTAAAGCAAACCCATTGCTCTCATTGAAGTGTACAATTTTTAATTAAACTGTTATTTTGAGATTTAGTGTATCTTGGTATAAAAAATTAATTTATTTAGTGTGTATTAGAAGCTGCTAACACATCTTCTAAATTATTTTTAAATCCGGTTAAAAAGTTAACGTCATAATTCCAAGTATTTATTTATTGAAATATTGTATAATTTCAAACAAATTTCCAGCGTTGAATAAAATATTTTCAAAATCATTTATTAAAATTTCGATATTTAAAATATATTTATTTAAAAATTATTCACTAAAGAAAACTTCTTTTAAAAAGCTATTTTAATTTTTCAATTTTTCAATTCAAAAATTTCAACTTAAAAAATCCAATTTAAAAATTATTTTCAAAGTTATTTTAAGAGTCAATTATTTACAATTTAAAATTATCTTAATAAATCATTGAAATATTAGTTCTCAGCTAAAAACACCTCACAGTGTGAATAGCTGTTATTTTAAACTCATTTTTAAAATTGAGGTTCCGCATTTGCGAAAAATATAAAATATTGCTCCGCTGCTTAAAAAGATTGAAAACCTCTGACTTAACTAATAATTATAAATAAATTATAAATGAAATTAAATGAAAAAACAATAATTCAAAAATTAATATCATTAAACAAAATATTGACACTATTAAATGCCTAGGTCGAAAATGCAAATAGATGAGAAACCTTATAATAAAAAATTCAATGCTTGTAATTAAAATTGCAATTAAAATTAGCCAACTGAACTTAATTAGAGTCTGTTGATATACACAGAGATCTACCCTAATATTGTTTCCCCTGGCATGTAATCAAATTTTAAATGTTAATTAAAAAATATTTAATTGTAATTATAAAAACTTTTAAAATTAATTATTAAATTGATTCCGTTTAAATAAACTAATATCACAATAATTCGAATCAATGGAGCATATTAAAATAACAGGTGAACAACAGCGTGGAATTGATGAATACCTCGAATACAAAAGGTGGCGTATATTCTATAATTGACTTTTTTCAAAATATCATTTTAGAATTTATTTATATAACGTTTAATTATAAAAAAAGTAATTAAAAAAATATTTTTCAATAAATAAATTTTAGAATTGTCGGAGATGATGATGGCGGGGTGTTATTTACACCGGAACAATATGAAGAATACAAAAGAAAAGTTATTCCGATGGTAAATATTGCGTTTAATTTAAAATTAATTAATAAATTAAAGTTTAAAAAATTAAAAATTTGATATAATAGATATTATAGACTTTAAGATTAAAGAATCTTATCAAGTATTATTTAATTGATAACGGTTGTTAAATATATTTCGTAGCTGTTCTTTTTTTTTGAAGATTTGTACTTTAATTAGAAAGTTTTGTTCTTTTTGGTTGATTGTCTAGATTATACAATTCTATTCTATAATCTAATAAAGTAATTATCAACTACTGTGCCCCGATAAGTTTTGTAGAGTGCTGCTAGACTTTAAGAATGAATGCCTTATACGTTTACTATTATTTGATAAAACTTGTAAATGAAATTGTGTATTTCGAATTTTTAATTCTTACTCCGTAAAACGGGTAATACATAATTGTTATACACACACACATGTTAATAAAATGGCGAATATATATAATACATAAATGAGCAGTCTTATTTACAATACAATATCATTTATCACTTGGTGTATCGTCAAAATTGTAGATCATTAACCACTTGCAGGGCGCGCGCTCAAATATGAGCGCAAACTCATATAGAAAAAATAGTGAATACAAACTCGGAAAATTAAAAAATATATATTTACGTTATATTTTGATTATATACTATTAATTAATGATTTAAAAAAAAATAGTTTTTTTTGACCGAAAACATGAAAAAAAAATCACCCGGCAAGTGGTTAAAAGTGTTCCACAAATGAAAAAAAGTTGAGAATTAATGATGTTATTAGTCATCAAATCGAATTCTTAAACCTAATTGTTCTTTCCGATAAATGTCTAGAACAGGGGTGGGGAACATTTTTATTTCTATAGGCCACATTGAAATTTGTCGCCTCCAAATGAGGCCGCAGTCAAAAGTATTGAAACGGTATACAGTTCAGTAGTTACAAGTATTTTTATTTGTAAATTCTCAAAATTCATAGTTTTTATATAAATTAAGATTTATTTTGATAAGGCTCCGGAAGGCCGCAGGTTCCCCGCCCTGGTCTAGACTCTAGAATTCAATGAGAAATGATTATGTAATGTCTCTAAAAATTATAAGTACAATTACATCATTCACTTTATCAGACATAAAATCTATTTACTGATTTTGAATCCTGATCCCACAATAATGATCCAAAATATTGTCTTTCATTATAATTGTTAAATGATTTGATAATGCAGAAACCAATTTCTGTAAGCAATTGCATAAGTCCTACGAACCTGTTATTATAAATATATATCAGTGCTTTCCAACCTTTTCATGCTTGAGACACACATTTTAGACTTCCATCATTTCGCGACACAGCAAATCAGTTTTACTAGAAAACCAGACGTCATACAACTTACGCCATATGGTAAACCGGTATACAAGAGACAATGAAACATATTTAAATATAAATATCGAATTCCAACGATTAACTAATAAATAGGGTAAACAAGCGTTCTTGCAGCAAAAACACGACGGACTATAAATGTGTATTGTATTTGAGTGTAACAATCGTTAAAAAGTTTATAAAATTAAGGGACTCTGGCTTTTCATTATGTTCACGCGACACACCTATGCAGCGCTGCCGACACACCGGTTTATATATAGTTTATATATATAGTTTATCCGAGTTCCCTTCAAAAGCTAAATTATTTATTGCTAAATACAGTAATATTCAAAAAGCTTTCTTCAATTATTTTGTCTTTTTCTTATCTAAAGTTTAACTTGCTTTCATTCTCAATTCAGCTTCCATGTGATATGTGATATTCTCACGAATTCCTGCTGTTTCAGACAAATGGCTTCATGTATTGAATCAATTACAGACTAATTTTGAGTTTGATTGTCGTCAAAAGATCAGCAGCAAAAAATATTTAGCTGGGAACTAATTTAATTAATTAATATTTTGAAGTGCTGGACGAGTATCAAAATCTGATAATATCAAGGGTCTTAACATCAAACTTTTCGTCGTTAATCTATGAGCTGATTTATCGTCATTTCCTAGTAATTCCATCTTTTAACTTTGAATTATAATGCATTGTTATCTTCAAAAGTCTCATTGGTTCATATGGTTGATCGAGATAGAAGAACTTTATTCCAAATTTTTATGAACTTCCTCTTATTTATTTATATATAAATTTTTCAATGCTCAGAACCTTTTATTTTGTTGACTTTTGAATTTTTAAATATATCAAATCTGTATGACCATAATATTCATCATCCCTAGGCAGCGCCCGAACTTACCACCTTAACTTAGTTTTTTTCTTGTTTCAACTGAAATTAAAAAATTAAAGGAGAGCCCCAGTTATAACCATATACCTTACTAATAGAAGCAATAAGTTATTAATTGTAGTCGTCATTAAACTCATAATTGTCTTCAGGTTTTTCTTTAAAAGTATTGTAGAAGGTGTCATTAAGGTATTTCATGTCATGGAAATTTGGAAATTTTGAAAAATTTCGAGAAACTGCTTTATATTATAATAATAATTCAAAAGTGAAACTTTATTTAGTTTATATAACAAAACAAAGTTACTCAAAATAACAATTTTCAATAACAGTTATTTTGTTACCCAATTATTTTAGACGATTGTTGGGGCTGTCAGTGAAAATAAATATTACCAATAATTGATCTGACTCGAAGATGTGCAATAATAACGAGCAATAATAACGACCTCCAGACAATATACACTGTTATTGATTAACACAATTGATAACCAATGTACGGCACCAAAAATTCAATATTACAACAATGATTTGACTGTTTATTGGAACTCTTCGACAAGGAATATCACGTTTATATTACAATTTCGAAATCACAACCATTTGACTACTGTTTCAGTTTTCGATGATAGGTAGATTCGATCTATTTGCTTTCTTAGTTTTAACTTGAATTTACTCGATAGGTTTAATTTGTTTTAAATCGTTTATCAGATAACTTTGTAATTCAAGATATGTTTCGCTTTAATTCTGGTTTCATTTCTTTACAACCTTTGTTTTTGATTCAGTTTTGTTTCCTTTTATAGTCTGCAATCTAATGACACTTACTGATATTGACTTTAGTTTAGATTCATTTCTCCAGTACATTCCATTTGGCCATCTCCACGTCTTTTATTATCTCTGAAGACTGTCTAGATATATAATGTTTTGAAAACGCCATCTCTTGGCTTCCAATGTGGTCCGTTTCCTTTATCTCCTACAGACTATCGAGATATGCAAATTTTATTTCGATTTTGTTTTTGTTTTTCCTTCATCACTTTGTACTTGTAATTTTTGATAGAATGTTTGGTGTTTAAAAATCTCTTTCACACACACAGCCCCCATATATATTATTGTTCTTTCTAGAGAATGGCTAATAGGATTTTTATCAGTTGGACTAATCCACAAGGTATGGATTGTATTCTTCCTGGTCCTCAAACCGAATGTTTCTGTCAGCATCGTCTAATTCAACACAAAACCGATTTTGATGAAATGCCTAAAACGAGGCCTATTAACATACCTTGTCAGGCTGGTGGATGTAGATGTAAATCATATAATTACATGGTGAAGATGTCTGGTCAGCCGACACGTTGTCATTGTAAGCATATTGCCACCGAACACGCCACGGTAATTAATTCATTTTTACTTATTATTTCTATTTTTAATAGTTTTCATCGATTACTTATTATTTATTTACCCCCGAAACTGGTTCATGTCAATAGATTATCATTTAACCGCATTTATTTCATTGTATTTCTTTCATTTCTATTTTCAGATAAAATATCTTATAATAATATGACTGAAATGAGAGATTCCGAATTAGCCAATGAACTCGTCAACATTTTCGAATTATAAAATATCTTGAAAGGGGAGCATTTGTCTCTCCATACCCGCTGACATTTATGCATTAATTATTGGCGTAGCGAAACGGGGGCAGGGGGAGTATACCGTGTCTCAGGTGCCGCTCACAGAAAGGCACCAAATGGTTCCCAAGCATTTCAATGTTTATTTTGGTCGATTACTGGGATAATTATTGTAATGTAATTAATTATTTCATATCTGATAAAATATGTTATAAATAATGTTTGCAATCAAATGCCTCCATATACAAAGCATTCTTTCTTCTTTCTTTATGAACACTTTATTTTTCTAACATAGTGATATAGTTTTATTTTTATTTTTTTAAACGAAAAGCACAGAAAATGCAACAGAAACACTCATTGTAATTCCAGAAGTTCTCGAGTTCAAAGATATAGCTAATTTAACAGTTAATAATAGTCTTCAAATAATATCGAAATGATTATTCGTGGATTCCACATATTTCAGAACGAATCCAGTCTAAATGCAGTAAAATATAGAGCCTAATCTGAGCCTGTGTCCCTATTTATCCCGAAAAATAGTATAGTATATTGTATTAGAGTAGTTAGGTAGTGACTATATTTAATAGATTATTTTAAGGTTGGTACTGCATTCTATTATTATTTGTATTGCATTATTATTACGAATATATTCTGGCACCCCGACAAGAGCGCTAACATAAAAGTGCAGACATAAGAGCGCAGTCAATTAAAAAACACATGTTGTACGCTAAACTAATATGAATTGGTTGAAAATATCGAATATTATTAATTTCGAAATATTAAATATCGATATTTAATATTAAGTATTATTAATTTCGATATAAAACATTTCTAACCCAAGTAACATGGAGAAGATCGAATCACAGAAAGGGAAGCCTATTATATTGGTCGAAGGCTACAGATGGAAAGGGCAGATTTTTAATGAAACAAAAAAGAGTTAACATCAAACGATGCCGTCTGATCTGAGTTAATTTTCTTGTTCCTATTTATTAAATATTGTTTTTCGATCTTAGTTTGTGCTCTTATGTCGGCGCTCTTTTGTCATGCGATCTTTTGACGGGTCACGATATATTCTATATATTATATTACTGTTTGGTTTCGAGGAGAGGGGGCCAAAAAGGTATCGTACCCGGGGCACCAGTTATACTCGCTACGCCACTGGCACTAATATACTTGTTAATAAAAATTAATTATTATTTCAGAATGAGCCTTATTTGTGTACAAGTAAAAATTGTAAATGTAGTGGATATAAAACCAGCTATACTTGTGATTGTGGTCTTCCCGCTCATCAACATCGAATGATTGTATAGAATTTAATTATTTGTTACTTTTGGTAATTAATATCAAGATTGAAACAAAAGAAGAGAGAATTGCTAGAGGTCATCCGATTGGACAAGATAATCCATATAAAGGCATGGGTGGAATAACGGGATTCAGTTCTTTGGCAGCTGGTTATGAGAGGTTGGATCCAAGTGGAATGGGGGCTCCATCTGAGGAATGGCTTAATCAACCAATTACAAGTGACGACCACCCGTTTTTGAGGATGCACGTCAAAGCAATACATGATTACAAAATGGCAAACAACGACAGAGAAGGTAGTTTTCTAGAATTTCCATTCATGACAACACTTAATATTGTAGAATAAAAATTAAGTTCCATTAATACTTGTGGCTAAAAGTGACCAGAATATATTTTTTATATTTTGCAAAGGTAAACATTAGAAATTAGGAATATTTATTTTAAATTTTTAATTTTATAATGCAGAATTCTTAAAATTGAGTTTGTTTGAATATCCTCCGATTTAGTAGATTTTTCTGATTTTTAAATCTGTTCATTGAATAATTATTTATGCTCTTACGCGTTATACAGGGGTTATCATCACATTTTGACATTCTTTCAATCAATTTTGGCATTCTTTCAATCAAATTTGACATTCTTTCAATCAATTTTGGCATTCTTTCAATCAATTTTGGCATCCTTTCAATCTATTTTGACATTTTTTCAAACAATTTTGACACTTTCAATCAATTTTGACATTTCTTCAATCAATTTTGGCATTCTTTCAATCAATTTTGGCATTCTTTCAATCAATTTTGACATTCATTCAATCAATTTTGGCATTCTTTCAATCAATTTTGACATTTTTTCAATCAATTTTGACACTTTCAATCAATTTTGACATTCTTTCAATCAATTTTGGCATTCTTTCAATCAATTTTGACATTCTTTCAATCAATTTTTACATTTTTTCAATCAATTTTGACACTTTCAATCAAATTTGGCATTCTTTCAATCAATTTTGACATCCTTTATCAATTTTGACATTCATTCAATCAATTTTGGCATTCTTTCAATCAATTTTGGCATTCTTTCAATCAATTTTTACATTTTTTTAATAAAATGTGACATTTTTTCAATCAATTTCGACATCATTTCAATCAAATTTGGCATTCTTTCAATCAATTTTGACATTTTTCAATCAATTTTGACACTTTCAATCAATTTTGACATTCTTTCAATCAATTTTGACACTTTCAATCAAATTTTACATTCTTTCAATCAATTTTGACACTTTCAATCAAATTTGGCATTCTTTCAATCAATTTTGGCATTCTTTCAATCAATTTTGGCATTCTTTCAATCAATTTTGGCATTCTTTCAATCAATTTTGACATCCTTTCAATCAATTTTGACATTCATTCAATCAATTTTGACACTTTCAATCAATTTTGACACTTTCAATCAAATTTGGCATTCTTTCAATCAATTTTGGCATTCTTTCAATCAATTTTGGCATTCTTTCAATCAATTTTGGCATTCTTTCAATCAATTTTGACATCCTTTCAATCAATTTTGACATTCATTCAATCAATTTTGACACTTTCAATCAATTTTGGCATTCTTTCAATCAATTTTGACATTTTTCAATCAATTTTGACACTTTCAATCAATTTTGACATTCTTTCAATCAATTTTGACATTCTTTCAATCAATTTTGGCATTCTTTCAATCAATTTTTACATTTTTTCAATCAATTTCGACATCATTTCAATCAATTTTGACATTCATTCAATCAAATTTGACATTCTTTTTCATTTTTTGACATGTTGCTTTTTCATAAAACTTCAGCAACAAATATAATTATTTCAGAAAGTGGATGGAGAATATCATTTTTTACCACCTTACTCGCTATTACTCTTCACAGTGCTTTTTTTTCTGACGGAACGCTCCGGAACGGCGTTCTGGCACCTTTTTTCGCTGAATGATTTAAAAAAATGACATATGTTTTGGTTTTTGTCATATTTCTATTTCTGACATTTCAAATAGTCAATTACAATCAAATTAAAAGTAGTTGTCGCACGCCAAAGCGAGTGAATCATAACTCCGTGCTTCCTATGTGTTATTAATAATAACTTATTACTATTATATAAAACACGCTTACGGTAAATATACGCCATTAATATAATACGTCATTAAAATCGTTTCCTGTCATCGGCATTGTAAATTCACATTGTAAAATAATCAATTTCAATTTCAATTTCAGGATAGTATATTTTTATTTCTAATAATTCTGTTAAAGCTTTAAAAATATAAATTTAAAATTTAAAATATAAATTTACAGATGCAAAAATATAATTTTCACCATTTTGACTCCAAATGCATAAATAAAAGGAAAATATGTGGCATATATTAAAATAGTAAATTTAAATTTAATTATTAAAATTAACTTTAAATTGTAAAAATTTCAATAAAACCAAAATTTGTAAATTCATAATTTGAAAATATAATTTCTGACAAATTATGAGTAAATTATATTAGTTTGCTCAACTACCTGTATTGTACTCCATACAGACAGTTGTATACACCTAATTCCGAAATTAAATAACTTCTATAATCTAAAAAAAAATCAATAAATATATATTATAGGAACACACAAACTTACCTGTGTGTAGAAATTTATTGTTCCGAAATTTAGTAACTTTATTATTGGTTTTGTGAAGGTGAGAGAAAAATATCAAAAACATCAACACAAACACACAATGAAAAATGCATGCAAATTTCTTATATAGGTTTTTGTTCCGAAATAAATAACCGTTAACATATTAAATTATTAAAAAAAGCAAGAAAGATTTTGATTTACAAAAAGAAATTCACAAATCGTAAATTTAAATAAATTATTTTAATAAATTAATATTTTCATAGATATACAGAAAATGAAAAAATTCGGCTTATTAATGACTTTCTGAATGGGGACAATTCTTTCATATTTGCATTAAAAAAATAAATGTCTTCGGTGATTAGTTTATTTATTTAGTTAAAAATATATCTAACTTACATTTTATTGAAATAATTCCAAATAAAAAATCATTGAATTTCATAAAATTCCTAAAAAACACCTGAAATTTAATTATTATCAATGTTATATTATAAATGCTGACTAACAGTAATATTTAAGAACTTGAATAATGATCTCATAATTATATAAAATGTAAATTCAAGTCTTAAAAGTTACTTGAAATTAAAAAAATTACCTGAAAACCATTTTTAAATAAATTGAATAAATGAAATTTAATATCTTCATTTTCACGTAAATGGTGACTCACCTCAACTGGTGTGCACACCAACGTGAATTATAGAGGTTATTAAATTTCGGAATTGGGTGTAAAGTCACGAAAATTATTTTGAACAAGTGAAAAAAATTTATTGTATACACCAAACACCGCTGAGATATATTCTCTATAGTGGTGGTTGGCGTGTGCTCACTCACCAACTTAATGAATTTCTCATATTTTGTAAATTTATTTTAGCCATTTTACAAATGGCTTTCAGGTAAGATGTTAAATTTTAAGACTTGAATTTTGATCCATATGAGATATGAGATCATTATTCAAGTTCTTAAATATTACTTTTAATCAACAGTATAATTATAAATTATTTTTAATTAATTTTCAGGGTTTTTTTTTGAATTTTATGACATTTATCTTTAAGTATTTTGGAATTATCTCAAAAAGATATGAGTCAGATATGCTTAGAACATTATAATTAAATAAATAAATCTATTACCAAAAAATTGAATTTTTCTAAAACATTTCGGGAAAAATCGCCGAATATGAATAAAATAATTTTAATTTTTATAATTTTTTTTCTGAGTACAATTTGAAGGGCTTCTTTCAGGAAATCAAATCTGGATTGAAAAGAATATCATCTGCTCTTGATATTTTCATTAAGAATATATTTTTAAAAATTTTCAGCGATCTTTTTTTTTCTAAAAATTGTCTAAAATAAAGTTATTATAGAAACGTATCTCAACGGTGCATTTCTATGAATCGAAAGTTTGTATGTGTTTTTTAGTATATGTTGTGTTTGTGTGCAGTTTTTAATTTTTCTTCCACTTTTAGATTTTTATAGTATAAGATGTATCTCACTGCACTATAAATTAGAACATCAACGTGAAATCAAAGTAATTATGTATGTTTCTATAATAGTAGTGTGTTTATATCCCTAACCAAAACAGCCCTCCCAACAAAACATACCTCCATTTCACTTAAACCATTAGAAAAACAACCTAAAACTTATACTTTTATAGTATTTTAACCCTATATTTTTGAAAACAACCACTCTTAATACCCCTAACTGTTTTAATCTTTAAAGCCTCATAAACATAAAGAGAATAGAAAAGAAAATGGTATAATGAAAAAGTTAGAGGGCTATTTTGGTTAGGGATATAAACACACAACTTGAGGCACTGTTTTGATCGTAATCAAACTCTAGAGTTGATCTTTATCAGATTATTGATTTTAAATTATATAAATTAAAAAATAAATGAAAAAGAATAAAAAAATTTATGAAAATAGTAAAACTGCTCTGAGAGGACAGTAATATTTTTTTTTTTCACTGTCCTCTCAACAGTTTTTTGATCCGGATCATTTTTTTATTTATTCAACCTCTTTCGTTTATCAAATCTCTCCCAATATACAAGCTGGCCAGACTCATACATCAGAATCAATTCGATAATAGCAGCACACCTTATTATTCGCTTCTCGCTCGAATACGATTTCATCGGCGTTTTAAGCGTGCTGCTCGAAAGTACAAATGAATTCGAAAGTGAATCCGAAAGAGGTCCGAAAACAACTGAGAAACATTTCGAAATAAATGTGCACATTATAGAATCGATCCGGGGGTGTTCGAAAGACTGGTGGCGATAATTACCGGTTCGCCACCACACCCGTTTCAATATTTTTTTTTTCATATTTATGTTTAAAAATAAAATAAATAAAATAAAATAAAAATAAATAAAATAAAATATAAATCTAAGATACCCACACTATTATTTTCAAATTTTTAATATTATTTTATGTTGAAAAAAAAACTAACCTCAGATGTGATTTGAACCACTAGCATTTGAACCACCATGCCAGTCTAGCCCACTGCGCTATTAGACTTTGGATTTTTATTTATAAAATTCTAAAAATTAAATAATCGATTCAAGTTCTTTAACTCTTTCCCGTAATTGTTTCATTTTCTTTAACCTTATCTCAGCAACTTCTACAGCTTTCATGTAAAAATGTCGATACTTTTCATTCTCTACCATCAACTCTTTGATGTATTCTAATGGTTCTTCTTCTNTTGATCACGACCCAAATTTTTGACATTTCATGCCAAAAATTTTATTGCGACCCACATGACAAAGATTAATTTTAAAATAAATGTTTATTTAATGAGAATAACTCTATTTAACTCTAGTTATTCTAGTCATCGCGACCCACCAAAAATTCTTTCGCGACCCAAAAATGGGTCGCGACCCATAGTTTGAGAAACACTGATCTATAGCAAACTTAAATCGTAGGGGAGATATAGTTTTTCAATCTCTTCAAACATCAAACCCAATAGATATTTGTAATGCCAAATTATATTATAAAATTGAATTAGAAATTGAAGCAAACAAAGATATAACCCTAGAAAATAATTTCTTTCCGAATTTATTCTCCAACATGAGATTAAAACTAGGATCATCAGAAATTGAAACTGTTTTACATCCGGGGAGTATATTCTACTATGTTAAATTTTATTTTAACTGGCTGTGATTATAAAAACGAATATGGTGAATTAACAGGTTGGATTCCTGATACTAATAAAGGAGATTTAGATAAAGATGGTTTAGATATAAATTATGGTTATTATAAAAGAGCTGAACTTTATAAATCTAAAAAATTTGAAGGTTATTTTGAATTAAAACACTTGTTCGGATTCCTTCAAAACTATAATCGTGTACTTCATAATGTTTTTATAGAATTCATCTGTAATAGACTAGAAGGTGATAAAAGATTGTTCTATGGAGCGGCAGATACAACAGCTAAATTAAAATTAAAAACACTTGAATTACATATATCTGAATGGACATTAAACCCACATTCTGAAATCAAACTCCTTGAAAGATTAAATTCCAACAAATCTATAAATGTAAATTATTTAAATAGAATCTGTAGTGAATTTAGTATGACAGAGGGTTCAACATATTCTATAAAGGTAGCAAATTTAGCATACCGACCAAGATATATCTTAATTGGATTCAAAGAAGTAGATTCATCTTTCCAAAAAAATAGCAACTTGTTTATTCAAAAGATTGGAAATGATAATTTAAAAACAATCCAAATTCAATTAAATAGTTCTTATTATCCAATAAATAGAATGGAATTTAATATTGAAAATAATGAAAACATATTCCCATATCTAAATTATATTGAAACATGTTATGATTTCAAAGTTGAACCACAATTAAGTTTAGAAGATTTCAAAAATTTATATTCTATATTTTGTATAAATGTTTCAGACCAAGATGATCGCCTAGCCATAAATAATGTTGATGTTACACTTCATATAACAAAGGATTCTAATTTTAAAGCTAAAGTATATACATTAATATTAGAAGAAAAGAAAATAGAAATGAAATTATATGGTGGAAAGATTTCAATTATTGAAAATGTTAAGGGAGATTCTTAATATTTTAACATTTTAAAATGTCTCTCTATTGGAGATGTGAAAGTTGTAATTGTCAAGTTACAAGACATCATAAAGCAAGTCATCTAAAAACTAAAAAACACATACTTGGATTAAATAATAAGATTCGTTGGTTAGAACCCAATCCTTCAAGTAGATTTGCTTTTGAAGGAGGTGATCTACAATCTTCAAAAACAACATCTTCAATATTAAAACCTTTTACTACAGAAAAATATCCAGGTGAAAGACATTTATTTAAACACAACTATACCGGACCAGGAACACGTCTAGATATTAGATTAGATGAAAATAATAATCCCAAACAAGGAGAAGAACCAATAAATAGAATCGACCAAGCAGCTTTAAAACATGATATTGCTTACAATTCAACAAATCTTAGAGATAGACATGTTGCAGATGTGAATTTAATACATGATTTAAATAGTATCCAAAATCCATCAACCCAAGAAAAGATTCAAAGAGCTCTAGTTAAATTAGCAATGAAAGGTAAGATTTTCATAGGCTTAGGACACAGTCCGATCGCCATGGGTGTAAGACTTCCTAGAATAGCAAAAGATGTTGCTAATAAAAAGATTATCGAACAAGCAGAGATTGAAAGATCTCTCGAGAATATATCCAAGACTAGTTTACAAACCCCAACAGAATCAGAAATAAAATATGCCAACGAATTACACCATGAATTTAGAAAAAATAAAAAATATTTAAAAGTTCAAGTACATGAAAAAGATCAAACATGGTCTGCTGATTTAGTCTTTATGCCAACCAAATCATCAGACCCTGAAAAATATAAAATAATTTTAACAGTAATAGATTTATATACAAGATTTGCTTTTGCAAGGTGTTTAGAAAATAAAACAGGATATTCTATTACAGAAGCATTTGAAAATATATTTGAAGAATATCAAAGAATTCCAAAATATTTATGGTGTGATTAAGGAACAGAATTTTATAACAAAGTTTTTACAAAGTTTTTAAATGAAAACGATATTAAATTATATTCAACAGAAAACGAAGGAAAAGCAGTCGTAGTTGAAAGATTAAATAGAACATTAAAAAATAAAATGTGGAAATATTTTACTGCTATTGGAAAACAAAAATGGAACAATGAATTGTTACAAAAGATTGTAAATGAATATAATAATGATGTACATAGTTCTATAAAATCAACACCTTTAAATGCTTCCTTGAATCCTGAAACCGTTAAAGTGGTAAATGTTGAAAATGATGTTATTGAAAAACCAAAGTTTAAAATTGGTGACCGAGTAAGAATATTTAAATATAAAAATAAATTTGAAAAAGGATTCACAGCAAAATGGACAAATGAAATTTTTATTATAAATAAAATACATTATACAACTCCAATAACATATAGCATCATTGATTTAAATAATGAAAAAATATTAGGTAGATTTTATAATAATGAACTACAGAAAACAGATTTCTGAACTATAGAAAACAAGTTAAAATAAACTTTTCCATATTTCAGCTTCTTCTCTATCCAAATAAATATAATTATATTTTTCTCTCCAATGATTATCAACAAACATATCAAACATATTCTTATCGGGTTCAACATTTGAAAATAAATCATTATAAATCATATTCTTATCACGTCTATCTAATTTAAAAAATATAAAACAATTTGAATTATTTCTTATAGAGTTTTTATCTAAAGCATAATAAGTTTGAGATATATAAATAACATTACAATTATTATGTCTTCCTCTTGTAAAGTAACTCTTTTGAATCTCTTGATTTTTCATATTAACAACATCATCAAATATAACCAAATTCTTTTTATCTTTAGGAAGTAAATCACAATGTAAAACATCTTCAGGTTTATTAGAGAATAAAACTTGAATTGCCTCCTGCCCTTCTTCACAAATATAATCATTTTTATTATTAATATCTGATTCTAAAATCTTTTCCTTATACCAATCAACCGTATCACAAGGTTGAAAAACTTCTTCAGGACACCTATGTTGATTTTTAAAAATATCAATTATAGCTTTTTTAGTTAATTTATTTTCAAATCCACATTTCAAAAGTTGTAATTCTGGTTGGTTTATAGTTGTAGAGTAAAAGATTAAATTATTATAATCTAAAAAACCATCTTCAAGCAACATTTTCAAAACAAGTACATTCTTACCACATCCAGAAGAACCAACAATTAATAATCTAAAATTATCAGGAAATACTTTATTATTAAATTTAGATTTATGTCTATTTAAAATTGGTTTCCAAATATCCATTTTTATTTATTATAAAATGACAACTGAAGAATCTTTGCAGGAATTAATAAATTCAAATAAAAATAAATCAGTAGTAATTGATGGTAAAAAATATTTTATTGGAAAACATGTAAAAGAACAAGTTAGAGCGAAGCTCCACGAAGGTGGCATTCTTCCATTAGCTGCTTTAATACCTGCAATCATTGCCGGACTATCAGGTGCTGCTGGAATAGCTGGAGGAATTGCAACTACAGTTCAAAAAGCTAAAGAATCTCAAAAGACAGACCTAGAAAAAGAAAAACTACAAACTGAAATCGAGAAAATAAAGAAAGGGAAAGGGTCCGAAGGTCAAAAGTCCGTTGGAAAAGGTCTCTATCTTAATCCTTATCAGGGGAGTCTGCAAAAGTCTCAGGGGACTCTGTCCAAGGGGAAAGGGTCCGTTGGAAAGGGTCTCTATCTTGATCCTTATAAAGGTAGAGGTTTAAATGATTTTTTAAAAAATCAAATTTCTACATCTGAATCTTTATCTTCAAAAGATAAAGAAGATTTTAAAAAAATATGTAAATCTTTAAAGAATGGATGCCTTTGTAAAACTAAAAATGGTAAAGGATTATACTTGAAGCCCTTCGAACTATGATACCATTTTTGATACCATTAAAATGGTATATGAAGAAAGATTAGCACTTTTAAAAAAATTACAATCAGAACAAGATAAATATAATAAAAAAGATACAACTCAACATGCTGAATCTATAATATTAAATGAGGTAATAACACAACAACAGGGACCAACAATTAAAGCTATAAAAGAGTTGGAAGATTTCAATGAGCAAGCAAAATTTAAAGAGTTAGAAGATAAAAAACAAAAAATAAAAGAACTAGAGTGGCAGGATAAAGAAAAAGAATCCAGTGAAAACCATCCTGAAAGAAATCAAAGAAAACGCAGAAGAATTTCTAATGTGGAAGAAGAAGAAATGTTTTTAAAAACAAAACCTCTTAAAGTTGATCCTAAAATTAGAGATGATTTACCTCCTTCAATTAGACCCACATTTAATACTAATACTGAAGGATATCAAATAATAACAATTAATAAACAAAACTTTACTTTATATTCAAATTCAGAAAATAAATCACGTATTCATTCACAAAATGTTTATAATAATGAATATTTAGACTTTGAATTTACAGATGATTTTTATAGATTACTTTGTGGATATTCTTCAGATGATGTTGAAGAAATTAAAAAATATTTAAATTTAATAAGATTAATAAGAGCTAGTTCTAAAGCAAAATATATTCAAGATTTAAAGAATTATTTAAATAAAAATGAAAAGGGTTATGTTGTTACAGAGGGTGAGGGATTGGTTGAACCAAACCCAATCAATCTTTTTATTGAATTAAGAAAACTATTATCTGCAAGGAAAGCAGGACATAATAATTTAGATTCTGATATTTTAAAAATTTCTAAAGATTTGTTAAAACAAGGAATAATTTCAAAAGATAAATTTAATAAATATACGAAGTTATAAAATATAAAATGACTAGTCCTTCAATATTAGATTTTTTAAAAACATTTGGAATAAATGCAAAAACAAATTTTGATTTAAAAGATTATGCAGATTATTTAAATTTAAAAATAAAAATATTAATGAATGATGAATTGTCGAGTCTGAAAGAGAATAATATAATAATCAATTATCAAAATTCAAATGAAAAAGGATCTCATTGGGTTTGTATATATAATAAATCTATATACTTTGATTCTTTTGGGATTAAACCTACTAAAGAAGTTGAAGACTATCTCTCGGACTACACTTTTAATTCTTTACAAGTTCAACCTAATAATACTAAAATATGTGGTATTTTAAGCTTATATGTTTTGTATAGATTGAATAAATCCAAAGGAGAAGGTTTCACTTCCTTAATCCAAGAAATTTATAATGATTTAAAATCTCTACTATGAAAATGGAGCTTCGCAACCCTCCAGAAGATAATTTAAAAAAAATGGTAAACATAATGTCAGATAAATATTCAAGAACTTTATCTATAAATTCAAAAGAATCAGACTTTACTATAAACTTTCAAGATTCAATAAAATTAGATCAAAATTTAAATTATGAATTAGGACTATTATGGTTTTGTGCTTATAATACTATTTTTAATATAACTAAAGATAATAACATATTTTATTATATAAGCCCAAAATCTACAGATAAGATTATAATAACAATCGAACCCGGAGCTTATGAGATAAAAGATTTAAATAATATACTTTCTAAAAAAACAAATGGAGTCATTAAAATTAAAATGGATTTACCAACTTCAAAATGTATAATGACTTTAGAGAATATAGGAATTCATTTTCAAAATAATAGTTTCTTTAGAACAATTTTAGGATTTACACGAAACCATTATATCACACCTGTAGTTGAAAATATAACATCAGAAAATATTATAAAAATAATAAATACAAACACAATAAATATTCATTGCGATTGTATAACTGGTTCTTATAATAATGGTAAACAAACAAATGTTTTATATTCCTTTCCCTCAAACACAGTTCCTATGGGATATAAAATAGTTGAAAGAATGAATCCTCCAAATTATTTACCTTTATGTAGAAAATATATAATGGATATTAATTTTAAAATTCTTAATCAAGAAGGAGAATTGATTGATTTTAATGGAGAAGAGATTTCAATGTATTTACATTTGAAACAGGTTTGAAGATTCATTTTAAATTATTAATAAATGAGTTCTTATATTCCATGTAATAGAGGTGGTGGAACAATAAAAACAGGGTTTAATACAGAAGAAATATTAACTTTAACAGAAAATAAATATATTAATGAAAGAGGTGATTCAATGAAGGGTGATTTAATTTTAAATGGACACAAGATAAAAGAATTATCTTTTCCAACTGATGAAGCTGATGCAGTTAATAAAAAATATGTTGATGGTGTTAAAAATTATACTGATTTAACAACAACAAGAATTGAAAGTTCATTAACAACAAAAATGGATTCAATGGAATCAAAGCTTAATAATATTGAACAACGATTTAATGATAAATTTGACAAGTTACAAAGTCTGTTAACTGAACAAGTTGTAAAGTTAAATACTACCATATTAAATTCTAAAGATAAACAAATTATGAATACTAAATTTAATACAATATATAATATAATAAATGAGATGATTACATCATTTAATAAAAGACTTGTTTTTTTTATCCAAAGACTGAATTGTTTAAAAGTTTATAATTATTATCTTTAAAAAGGTTACCTTCTCTTTTTGCAATGTTTCGACATCTAATGTTCTCTTCGATAAAAGCTTTCATGAATGGAGCTTGTTTAAATCTTATGACACTATGAACTTTTTTTAATATCATTCCTCGTGAGAGATAAAATTGGAGGAGTCTATAGTGACAAAGATAAAACCTTCGATCTGTTTGATCACAAAGAAGTTTCATTGTTGGAGGTTTATCTTGTGAGATTTGCCATTCAGAAAGTTCGTTGATATCAACCTTTCTTCTTACAGGAGCTAAAGGGAAATATCTTGTTCCTGATTTTATATCATCTGGATATAATAAGTCACATTCTATAAAGTAACCTATTGGAGAATCTTTAGGAGTTGAAAGTATTTCTTTCATAAGGTCTTTTAAGGATATTGAGTCATAATTCCTGAATATAGAGCTGTTGCATCTATATAAAGTATAAATATAGGATTTTTCATTGTTTCTAATAATTCTTTTCATTCCTCATTGTTAATTTTTATATATGGATCAGAGGTCTTTGAAAGCATTCTGCTAGTAGTTATTGCATTTCTAGCTTTTATTTCTCTATTCCCCATTACTGAAGAGACTCCTCCTCTAATGTTTGTTTTAATTTGGTTAAAAATATCGAGGTTAGTTAAAAGATCTATAATTTTATCACCTTCTTCTATATTTGAAGTCCAAATGGTATATAATAAAGTATCCCAAGCTAAAGAGGGTGCTGTTATATAATTGTATGGTTTAAGAACAAAAGATTTTGTAAATTCTTCAAAGCAATCTGCTAGAATATAAACATCCAAAGATAAATACATACTTGTATATTCTCCTAAAGTTTTACACTTGAATAATTCCCACATTTTATTTGCTCGAGAATATTCTTGATCTGTAATATGATATTTTTGAAGTTGTGAAGAGAAATCTTCTTGGCTAGGAAGACTTGTTTCATTATATCTTTCAAATGAATCAACATAGTCATAAGGATATATTCCTTTTGCTAAGCATGTAGGATATTCTTCTGGAGGAATATTATTTTTTTCCAAGAATTCTCGAGTGATTTTAAAATCTTCTGGTTTCATTGTTTTAGCTATTCCATCTAGAGACATTTGAAGAAAGTTTAACGAGTCTATAAATTTTAATTTTCCATATTCAACTGATTTATATTTTTCCTTTGTAAGTCCTATAACTTTGAAAGAGTTTTTAGCATTTTCTGCTAAATGTTTAATAAATAGATGTATGTCATAACCAAAAAGATTATGAAATATAACAGGTACAAATTTAGGAGTATGACAATTAAGATTGCAATTTTTATGAGCTGCTCCTCGATAATTATTTTCCTTTTTTAAATGATCATGATCGGGGACTTTTATGTTATTTGAAGATTGTCTTTCATGAAACATTCTTTGTTCTTCTTCTTCAATAGACTCGGTATTCGGAGGTTCTGTATTTAAAGACTCTTCAAGGAGTTGATTCTCAAATGGTTGTTTACACATCCAACAATTTGAAGAATTTTTATATTCTTCCCATTGTTCGGTTGAAAGGTTTATTTCATAGTTTGTTTTTAATACTTTAAATATTTCATGTTCTAGATCATTTATATTTTTAGTAAAATGATTCAAGACTTCTGTTTCTGAAATTCCTTGAAATGTATATTCTCTAGATTCTATGAGTTCAGGATAATTACTTTTAAATAATAATTTATAAGCAGATGGTAATTGTTTAGTTTTTTTTAACACTATTAGGTTTATTTCTTTTTCTTAGAAAGGCTTTCATCCTCTCTGGTTTCATCTTCTCTCCTGAGGAGTTCCATGAATCCATGAGTTTATTTTTTTCTATTATTTTTAAATATTGTTTAACCAAATCTTGTTTACGATTTATAGATTCAAAGTCTCCATAAAGCACTCCTACTGTTTGTAGTAAATTTGAAAAGTTTTTAAAATGCATCTTGGGATCTTTAGGCATGTTAATTAAAGCTGGTTCATCTTTTTCACAAAATCTTGTATGTTTAATCATAGAGTTTTTAGTTGTTGAATAATGAAGACATCTTTTACATGTTCCTCCTCCACTAGTTGGATTCTCTGGTGATGTAAAAGCTTGAAAGTTTTTTATTAAAATATAATGTTGATTATTTTGTTGTTCCAAGATTAAAAGATATATTTCTCTAGGGTTTTCTTGTACTTCACTATCAGAAATGTAAATTGGAATAATTTCTCTGCTATTAACATGTTCATAAATATTAATTTTAAGATTATTTAAACTTTCAAATTTTGGAATGTCTTCTAGTTTCATTGGATGTTTGAATCCTTTGGGAAATATTAATTCATTTTCATATTGTTTTGTATTTTGAAACTCTTTGAGGGTTTGATTCTTGAGGATGTAAATGTGCAAGTATTGACCAGATGAAACATTTGTTATCATTATTCTGTATGTTTATAACATTTTTAGATTTAAAGGGTGTAGGAATATAAGATTTAGGATTGGGTGGTAATCCTCTCCAATAATCAATCACTAAAGTTTGGAAAGAGTTGAATACTAAGTTTGAATCTCCTAATTCATTTTCTACTTCCTCTTGTTTTGCTTCTGCTGCTTTAATTATTTCTTTGATGGTTTTATCAAATCCTTTAGTTGAAAATAAATATTTAAAAAGTATTCCAATTTCAACATCTAAAGGTGTTGTCTTTTCTTCTGCTCCTCGCCAGTATTTTGCTTTGATTATAATTTTATATTTTATAACATTATACCTTGTCGGTTTATAATTTTTTAAAGCTTCAGTGAAAGAATTTTTAATATTTTTTTTATTTTTATTTATATATTCTCCAGGAGTTTCAAGTTCATTAATTTTTAATTTAAATTCATCTACATGATTAAAATCATCCCAGTTATATTTTTCTCTTTCAACATGATCAGGTTCTCCTTCTGAATGACATTCCTCATCGTCAGAATTTTGTTTTTTATTTTTACATTCTTTTATATGTTCTAAATAATAGAAATTTAGTTTTGTTGAAAAGTTACAATGAGGACATGTAAATATTTCTCTATTTTTCCCAATACAATTTTCAAAATGTTTATTATATCCAGAATGTAGAAATCTTCCTTTACATTTAGGACAAAGTTTTGAATTTGTATCATTAAGATTATTTTCTTTTAATAAATGAGCTTTCGATTTTAAGTGAGAAATTAATCCAGTTTTATTTTTAAAAACTTTATTACAAATATTACAATTCATTTTTAGAAAAAAATTTTTTATTGGATACCCTGTTTTCATTTTATTTTTTAAATTTATATATTATTCATTTTCATAATGTGACAGTCTAATTTTTAGAATTTTATAAATAAATATCCAAAGTCTAAGTAGCGCAGTGGGCTAGACTGACACGGTGGTTCTAATGCTAGTGGTTCAAATCACATCTGAGGTTAGTTTTTTTTTCAACATAAAATAATATTAAAAATTTGAAAATAATAGTGTGGGTATCTTAGATTTATATTTTATTTTATTTATTTTATTTTATTTTATTAATTAATTAATTTTTAAACATAAATATGAAAAAAAAATATTGAAACGGGTGTGGTGGCGAACCGGTAATTATCGCCACCAGTCTTTCGAACACCCCCGGATCGATTCTATAATGTGCACATTTATTTCGAAATGTTTCTCAGTTGTTTTTGGACCTCTTTCGGATTCACTTTCGAATTCATTTGTACTTTCGAGCAGCACGCTTAAAACGCCGATGAAATCGTATTCGAGCGAGAAGCGAATAATAAGGTGTGCTGCTATTATCGAATTGATTCTGATGTATGAGTCTGGCCAGCTTGTATATTGGGAGAGATTTGATAAACGAAAGAGGTTGAATAAATAAAAAAATGATCCGGATCAAAAAACTGTTGAGAGGACAGTGAAAAAAAAAAAATATTACTGTCCTCTCAGAGCAGTTTTACTATTTTCATAAATTTTTTTATTCTTTTTCATTTATTTTTTAATTTATATAATTTAAAATCAATAATCTGATAAAGATCAACTCTAGAGTTTGATTACGATCAAAACAGTGCCTCAAGTTGTGTGTTTATATCCCTAACCAAAATAGCCCTCTAACTTTTTCATTATACCATTTTCTTTTCTATTCTCTTTATGTTTATGAGGCTTTAAAGATTAAAACAGTTAGGGGTATTAAGAGTGGTTGTTTTCAAAAATATAGGGTTAAAATACTATAAAAGTATAAGTTTTAGGTTGTTTTTCTAATGGTTTAAGTGAAATGGAGGTATGTTTTGTTGGGAGGGCTGTTTTGGTTAGGGATATAAACACACTACTTATAATGTAAGATTATTGATTTTTTTGTTATATTATAGAAGACGGTTTTTTGTGTACTTTTTTTTAAAGTTTTACTATGACAACTGCTCAGGGCCTAGGAGAGAGAGTGCGGGGCCCGGGCCAAATATTTTTTGGGGCCCCTTTTTAATAATTAAAAAATATATATAGTTAGCGACAACACAATATAAAAACAAATTTTATTATATTAATGATTTACGGGCTTTTGAAATTGCAAATTTATCAATTATTTCACTAAAATTTAGGTTTCTTGCAATATCGTTAATAATATGCAGCATTGCTAATCCATTTAACCGCTCATTGTAGATCTCAAGAAATTCTTAATACGTTTTTGAGCTGAAAACGTACGTTCAGACTCGGCTACAGAAACCGGGATTGTCCAAAATATTCTTAATACAACTACAAGATTTGGAAAAATTGACTCCAAATTCATTTCAATAATAGATTTAAGCACTTCTTTTGGCTTTGATGATTTGAAGTTGGTTGCGTAAATGCTTTTAAAAATATCATTTCATCAATCAGGTCTGTTGAAATGTCATCCGAAAATTTAATTTTAATCTTGTCGCACTGATTTTGTGACTCTTGCTCTCTTCAAAAATGAGGTGATTTTCCCGAATTTATCGATAGCTTCTTTTCGCTTCTTAATGTCTTTTCGTATTTCTGCTCCACTCTTGTGTCTTTTCATCTAAATTAAATATTCATTAAATTAAGGGATATATTTCAATCGAAAAAATAATTTCATACCTTTTGTTGACTTCTTTTAGTATTAAAATTTATTGAAATTAATTTTTAGCAAATAGAAGCACAAACAATATAAACAAACTTTAATTCAGTTTAACACCGACAATTTTAAATTTAAAACTTCAATGAGAAATTCTCGAAATATTTCAAGCCGTTTCATTTCATTTTTTAGTAGAGAAATTTTAATGAAATTTAAAATACTCTTTCGAATTCCACGCTAGTTGGGTTTAAATTAGGGGCTCCAATATCATATGATTAATAAACGGATATTTTTAAAAATCTCTTATTCGTGGATTTTAATAACGATCAAGCAATTTTAAATGATGAATTCCTAATCTTAGATATATAAAAGCAAAGAAGTTATATCATTAGTAAATTTTAAAATTTTTGAATTTTTAAAAATTAATTTTTGTTTACAAAAAAATATCTTCAAATAAAATTTTGAAGATTTGGGGCCAGTGGCCCCTCTGGCCCCGCCTCTCCTAGGGCCTGCAACTGCTACAACTTAAGTTTAAAATAACTTTCTAATGTAAAAATAAAATTATTAAATTTAAAAAATACATTTTAAAAACATTTTTAATTGAAATTTTAAATAAATGAAATTCATTGATTTTTTTTACCATCCAGCTTTAAAACTATTATTACTAAAGTAGCATTTTGGGTTTTTTGATTTTGCTTAAAAAATCTAGGAGCAATGATCGATAATGAAGAATACATTTCCGGTCAACGAAGACCAGGCGAATCAGAGCTTGATTTCTATGAAAGAAGGTATCAAGAAAGAGTAACGCTTTCTGGCATTTGTTTGCTGATTTTATAGTTGGATAACAATAGGAAAAAAAGAAATACATGAAAGTGAATCCAGTTCGAAGAATAGAGCCATCATCCAAACCGGTGCAGAGAGGTGGTCGAAAACCCCCTGAATAACTATAAAGGTTTTTATCAGAGATATTTTCATCAAGTCTGTTTTATCGACATCTTAATACGATTCTATATATTCCATCTTTGAACTGGATTTTGATATTTCATAAATTCTTCGTAATCCAATAAAGGCAAACATAGTGGCTAATGTTGTTTTTAATATTGAATTTTGAATGACGTATTTGTAAATTTGTGAAGAGGTTAGCTTCAAACTGCGAATTTTAAATAGTATATCATTGGAATGGTTCAGTTTCGATTTTTTGAATTTTTTTTATTTACTATATAGAGGGCCCTTATTGGTGCCATGTAAGAATTATTTACATCCGTTGGATGGCATTACAAGCTTGTATTGCATCTACATGATACAAGAGTTATATTTTACTTTTACCGCCAGTTTCTTATATGTATAATGCATTGCTAATTTTATTATTATTGTCATTTTTATTATCATTATCTACCTGATTGGAATAAAAAAAACTATATAGTTTAATTCTCTAGTAAATTATTACTTAGAGAATTACGAAAATTCAATCACAAATTAAATATTAAATTGGAAATTAAAATTTCAAAAAATACAAAATAACTTTAGGAAGATCCAATTTATTCAATTCCAAACTTTATGAAGATCTAGTTTATGATTGCCTATTTTGGTATGTCAATCTTTTTCTTTATTATTTAAATAATAATATGGTATATTTATTATTCTTATCTTTTCATTAGTGTTAATACACACAATCACCCAACTGTCCCGAAACAGTTTTTAAAGGTGACGCTGCTGGGTACTACAGTTTTATACACTATATATAACAATCATTAAATACAACAGCTACAATAATTCCCAAAATTAAATCATAGTAAATTTTAATATTACATATCATATCAAAGTAAGTATTTAAATTTTTTATTCATTTAAATAATGCAATTTTTATTTTAATGAAAAATTCATGTAATATTTTATTTTTAAAATCATTTATAAATGAAAAAACCCGTAGTAGCATTTGTTACTAAAAAGGCATAAAATTAAATTTACCGACAAAAAATAAAATTTTTCGTGATAAAGCACAAGAATTAAGCAGTTAACTATTAATTAATTTATATACAAGAACTTAATTCTCAACCAATATTCAAACCACTTGGCAACTACAATAAACCCTCCTATAGCGCGTTTTTGCTACAACGTGGTTTAAAAAACGTGGGACGCGATTTCTTTTTCTTACAGCGCAATTTTTGTACACCGAAGCAGGAATCCCCAATTCAGCAAACAAATTTACTTTTTACGAGACGTTATCGTTTTCGATCGTTTGTGATGTACAGTTTAGTTTGTTTCAATCAAAGAACAAAACGAATCACAATAGTTATTTCTATTTTAGAGTGTATATCAGTGTATAAACATATTTCCTACAAAGTTATATCTCTTACAACGTGATTTCCTTCTGCACTGTCTTTTCTGAGAACGTATCTAGCGTTTTGTAAGAGATTTGAGTGCAATTTTAATACACTAAATTTAATTTCAATATTAAATTAAAATTATAAATAAAATGTAGTAAAGCCTTATTTTACAAATTACAATAATTAGGACTGTCATTAAAGGATTTGTCCGAGACTATAATGAAACATGTTTAGAAAAGGGTTAGCACTGGTCATTCTTGATTGATATATCTCAACACTTTTCAATTACTTTTAATATAATATAAATTTTATATATCTTGCTTTTTTTGATTGTTATTTATTTAAACTTAAGTGGAATGAAATATATTTTATTTTTAGTCAAATCAAGTTTTCGCACTGTTAGTTGTTATACTTTTAGTATTTATAACCTCCGTAATAAAATACTAATATTTATTAAATTAAAAAACAATGCAATTTGTTTGCAATATTTAAACAAATCTACACGAGGAATTTTATTCAATAATGTTAACATAAGGAATTTGCCTATTACATTAATCCATAACATACATGTTCCATACTACGATTTATGAAAATAGCTAAGTTTTGCAAATTTACGAAGTTTACTAAAGTAGTGTAGAAGTAGTCTGAATATGCGAGACGTCGGTATATACACTCATTTATGTTTTGGCTCAACCAATCAGGTGTGACACGCTCTTTCACTTAGATTCTTTTTAATCAAATTTTCTGTTTTAATTGGTTTAATCTGATTGTTTAATTTTTAGTTATATTTTTTCTAACTTATTCTTTTATTCTAATTTTTCTGCTTGATTGGTTTTATTTGATATCACTTTATGCTTTAGTCAAGTTCCACTGGATGCCCGCATTCTGCTTCTTTATCATAGTGATTTCTTTGTTCTTATTGGTTAATATGCAACTTGTACAGCTTCTTGCTGTTCATTTATATAAAACTTTTATATTAAAATTTATTAATTAATTTCTTTAATTGTTAATTAGCTGTTTCTGTTTATTAATAAGTGTTCTTTTTATTTTAAATAACTACTTGCGGTTTTACATGCCTTGTCACCTTGGTCTTGATTTACAAATGACTGGTTCGTTACTTTACTTATTTTAATATATTGTTCATTTTATGGTTTTCCCATTCATTACAACCTGGACTCACTTTGACGAAACCAAACACTTCATAGAACATGAAGAAATTGTTGAAACCAAATTAAGTTAAGCTACGAGAAATCAATGGGGACCAAATTTAACTCCGACTAATAATGACTTTGTCCAAAAGTATTTGCTATTTAAAATAAGCTACTATCTTGGTAGTGATTGGAATCAAGTTAATAAATGCCGTGATGAAGATATTCCTGATCAATTTCTCATTATCAAAGTCATGTTTATTTTGTAAAAAATTGGGCATATATTCAAAGCTGTAGAAATAATTTTCTTCGAAAGTTATTTAACTTTGAAAATTATTTGTATATATTAAGAATTTCATTTATATTAATTAGAGTTACAATGAAAAAATTTTGGGTAAATTTTATAAAATATTTCAAAATAATTTTTTATAAAAATTGTTAATTGAAAACAACGAATTGCTTTTTATTCAAACTTTTTCAATGTTTTTCACCATATTGTTTTATTATATAAAACTTGAAAATTTAAGGTCATTAATATTTGTAGCATTTTATTGATTTGAAAGTTTTAATTTGACTTAATTTTCAAAGCTACTCAAGATCAAGAAGAATGAAATTCGAAATTAATAAAGAAGCAGTTAAAGAATCAAAAACTAGATTGTTTGATTCTATTAGAAAAGCTGCATTTATAATTGGTACTTTTCTAATTGGATTTATAGCTACTAGAAATACTTTAACATGGTAAATTTAAATATTTTTCATAAATGTATGAATTTATAAGAGTTTTCCATTAATTTATATTAATCTTTAAATTTGATTTTAATGAATTATTACTTTGCAAAATTGTTTTGTTAATTTGAATTTAAATATTACTTTTTATGGCATTTTTATGGTTTTCAAAGTATTGTTTTTAAATATCAGTGGAGTTACCAGAACTCATCGAACAAATAATTAGTTTTCTTAACTACAGAATATTAAAAGAATTAATAATTAACTATTTTAACTGTTAGAACCTTCATTGATCCCATAAATGCGAGAGATTCGTCATCATACATTTTCCATTTTACTAAAATTAAACTAATTTGTTTTTGTTGATTCATTCTCATACTTATAAGAAGGTATATGAAGGATTAGTTCAATCTTGATTGAAAAGAAATATTTACTTCATTTAAGCATTGCATTTTCGAGAAGTTAAATAATTTTATTAAAAAATTGATACGGATTATTTATATTTACCTTTTTAATACTTATCAAAATTTATTATTTATGGAGTGTTTTACAATCATATAGCAAAAATATATTTTTGACCCTACTAGCACAAACCTCACAACGCACACACACACTCTCTGTCTAAAATAAAAAAATGGACCATTATAACTTTAACAAAGTCAAGTACATAAATTAATTAACTGACTAAAAATTAATAACACAAATAAGAAACAAAAATATAAACATTCTTTTCATACTAAAAAGGATAAAAAAATTCATTAATATAAAAACACTACAAACAACGCCACAAAACTTAAACTAAACTTATTCATACTTCCAGCTGAACTTTGCCTCCTTCATTAAATCGTTATTATTTAATATGAAGTCGTAAATTTCGCTTCAACTGAGATTAAAATTATCGATACATTTTAATATGGCTTCAACTGTTTCCGGTAATAATCTGTTTCTTTCGTCCGACAATTGAATTTCCATGAAGGAAAATATACACTCCACATTCAAGTACACTTAAAGTATCATGTAAACGAGGTAATAAACGGAACGAAGTTTCAAAGCATTTTTCATTACTTTACTATATTTTTCGGTCAAAAATGGTGAACCGGGACAATTGAGCGCCCTGAAAAAACTTTTCTGGACACCCGAAAATGATATGAAAACTGGGACAATCCGGAAAACCGGGATGTCTGGCAACCCTATTTAAACTAATAAATAGTGTTTGTTATTGATATTTTAGTGAACTCTATTTTTAATTAGGCATTTGCAAAAGTTTTGGGGTGCATCAGGAGAATTATGGCAATCAATTTTTGATAGATTTTACGTAATGGTGGGCAATGATGATTTTTACGTTGGATTTTGTGGTATTAACTCTTGATTTTGAAAGATTGTTTATAATATATTTCTAAGGTACATTATTATTGACAAATGCTGTGTATTGGGGTTACGGATTACTGTTACTAAGTTTGGATTTAATTAACACTCCACAATTTCTCAAACAATACAAAATACAGCCCGATGCATATGACAAGGTAAATTTTATAAACTATGAACTATAAACCTAAACCTAACCATAACCCTAACACAACCCGCAAACTTGTTGGACCGAGTTACCACATGTGTTTCTTTGCGTGCGAGACAAAAGCATGAATCTTTTTTGCATCGACTAGTGACAAAGGATGAAAAATGGGTTGTCTATAACAATAAAACTAGGAAGTTACACTGGGCCAAGCCGGGACAAGTTCCATTTAACCACTCCAAGGGCCGAACATCATCGAAAAAATGATACTCTGTGTTTAGTGGGATATTTGTTATGAGTTATTAGAACCTAACCAAACAATTAATGATGAGAGATTGTGAACAACTACAAAAAAATTGAACTCGGAACTCGTTAAAAGCGACCAGAACTAATCAATCGCAAGTGTGTCATCTTTCACCGCGACAATGCGCGGGTACATTCTCCAATTATGACATAACACACATTAAACGAGCTAAATTGGGATGTGTTAAAGCATCCACTTTATTCTCCTGATCTAGCTCCTTGTGATTTTCACTTGTTTTTGATACAGCAAAGGAGGTAAAAATTGCACTTGACACATTCTTTGCATCGAAACCTGAAAGTTTCTATTTAAATGGGATTAAAAAGTGGACAGAACAATGGGAGACAGTCATTAAAAATAATGGAAATTATGTGATTGTCTAATTTTATAAAATTAATGTGAAAATATTAACTTTTATTCTCATAAAAAAATACGATGTCACTTATATATCAACCTAATATATATATATATATATATATATATATATATATATATATATATAATATATATATATATATATATATATATATATATATATATATATATATATATATATATATATATATATATATATATATATATATATATATATATATATATATATATATATATATATATATATATATATATATATATATATATATATATATATATATATATATATATATATATATTAATACACAGAGCCAATTAGAGCTACTTTGAGGTCTGACATCATATGTGTCTCCTATATAATGGAAAATATAACAAAAATATATACTTTTTACTGATTAAAAATTTATTATTTCAAAACTTAAAAAAATCTAATTCGAAATATAATACTTAATAAATAAATTTAAAAATGAGCTTTTTTAACGTCGCCAAACCACTTACACAATCCTGGAGCATGGTTGATCCTAAATAATTTTTTATGCGTTTCAGTACGCTAAAACTCTTCTCTGCTTCCGCTACGCTAACTGGCAAGGTTAAAAATATTCTCAGTGCACTTTTTGGTCGTTTGGTTTAGTATTAAAATAGTGTTGTTTTGGGGTCCCCTAAATTAAGGGTCCCATGTCAAAACACCCTCCTGACCCCACCACTGATTTCTTCTCCATTGACATTGTATATATATATATAATAATAATTCACAAATATATATGTGTGGATTAGCCACAAATTAAGGTCTAATAATAGATATAAAAATATCCAGTGAGAAAATTTTTTTTGCTCAACCTTCAACATCACGCGCAATTAATATGACGGTTCTGACATTAAATGACATTTATCAAAAATGATTTGGGTAAGTTTGGATATTATTTATTTTTGTAATATATGTTTTTATAATGAAATATGAATTTTTAATAATTTGTAAGTAATTTTAAATTAAATTTCATTCTAATATTTTTTTTAAAAATTTAAGATATTTCTTTGAATAATTGATAAATCTGTGATTTTTGTTATTATACTTAATTGATCTCGTATTATTTATATTTTATAGTTCATAAAAACCGTTTTTTACTTTTATTACTATGCCGGAAAAAGTTTAGCGCCGACTTTGAATAAGCATGTAAAATTCTTTTCAATAATTAATCATTTTAGTTATTTCCTAAATGGGATTTTATTTCTATTATTTTTGATTGAAATGTTTCTCTAACATAATTTTTGGGCCAAAAAAACAACAAACAAAACTTGATAATTTAGATAAATGTTAAATATAAACTCAGAAATTTCTATGACTTTTTATATAAAATAATTTAATATGTGAAAATATTTTATATATTTATTATTTCCTTTGAAAATTTAAATTTGGGGTGCTATTTATTGTCCAATTGCGCGTATTTCTCATTATATACATTTTGTGAACCGTTATTCGAGTTATTACTCAACTCCTTTCATTTACTCTTAAAATCTTTATACCGAGCAATTTAAATTTTATTAAGCTTTTTTGCACCAAGAAATTTATAAATGGTGGGATTCGCACTGGAAAAGTTATCTATGTCAATTTAAATATTTATGACTTCGAAAATTTATAACTCCAATATTATTACAATTGAAACATACTAAATAAATTTTACCATTTTATCATAGCAATAGTGGATTTATGGCTCTTTTCGATGCTTTTATTAACATTTGTATCTCCTATCTTGCTGGTGGCTATTTCATTTATTCCATTATAGTTTATGAAATTACTGTCAATAAAATTTTATTACTTAAATTGTGAAATGAGGTTTGATGAGCATGAAACATACTTTGAAATTATAGACTATAATGCAGTGAAACTGAAGGATAAACCCATTGTTATTTCAATATTTAATTGCAGCAACTTTTATAGTGATAAATGAATAAAACTTGGATCTTTTTTATAACCGGCACGTCACATAGGGTGGCAGTGAACAGCTTAAACAAATCATGAATTAAATGATTTGAAAAAGAACCAAAATGGAAAAATCTATGGAGAGACGTTTAATTTTTGATTAGAAGAGTTTGACGGAAACTATCGCCAATTTCTGCAACTCTAATTATGTCACTACAATTAGTAACTAGAATTTCAGTCAACTTAACGCCTTTTTTCATCAATTTATTCTCAATTACCATAGAAAAATACTTTTAATTAGTACATTTGTTAATTACACATAAATTGCAATTGATGTATAAATGTGAAAAGTGAATGAATGATTGAATAAATTTGAATTTATCATATCAAATGTTAAGCTTATATATGTCATCTATTTTCTTCCGTTAATTGTTACAGAAATATAGTTTGCTCACCATTTAATAATATATTAATAATTATTATGAATTGTTTGATATGCGTGTTATTATTGTATGTTGGAACTCTACACGAATCAATTCTGTATGTTGGTGAAATGTTATATTAATATGAACCATTTTATTTTAGTTCTATAGATTTAGGAAATGAGTAAAATCAAATCAAGCTTATAGTTTGTGAAAGAAAAAGACAGACTCCAGCAAACTGTTTTGGTATAGCATCAGATCTATCAATATTTCAAAAGTTAATGTTTATACGCAAATGGCCTTTTCATTTTTCGAAGATAACTTACATAAAGAGTATATAAAAATTATTTTATAGAATTAGTAGTTCAAAATTGAGAATAAATTTTGAAAAATCAAATTTTTAGTACCAGCATTAAAATTTATTTGACATTATTGCTTGAGAAAATATTAAAATTAACTCTAAAAAATTAATACTATGACTATTTTTAGAACCGTTGAGTATATCTCGTCGCTATAAAAATGAATATTATTACAATAATATTATACCCGTTGGTGGATTTATTATGATAATTTATCTCGATGACAATATATTTCTGTATATAAATAATCAAAACATCTTGATAACAATATTTTGTATAGATTTCTTGTTAATTGTATATATCAGGGGTGGGCACGCATGAGGTCCTAGAGAGCCACATGGCTCATCAAAGAGCCGCAGTTGCCCACCCCTGGTATATAATGTAGTGAGACATGTATTATTTAAATATTGCTTATAAAAAGAATCAAACAAGGTAGAATGTAATAAGGAAATATTAAATTTTGATTCTAAATACCGCCATCGAATGTCACTATAAATTTTAATTCTGTTTACACCTATTTTGTGACACAGGTAAAAATGAACTAACCATGAAAATACAATTGCAACAAAAAATTTTTTTTTAAAAATTCAGTTGAAAAAATTTCAAAATAAAAAAATCGAATTCAATTTTCAAATTCAATTATCAAAAATTCAATTATCAATGAGCCGCAGTTTACTCAACGAAGAGCCGCATTTGCCCACCGTTGGTATATATGTTACCGTAAAAGCGTGTAATCCGTTATTTTATGAAATATTTCATGAATTAACGATCTAAAATCGTTAAATTACATACTTTAACTAGTTATTCCATGTAATATCGGCTGGACTCCATTTAAAGTGTTAAATATTTATTTGTAAAATAATCGTATCTAATAAAAAATTACTTTATCACAGATTACACAACATTGAAATTAAAATGCAGGATTATTTTTAGCTATAATTTTTAAATGTCTAATTTAATTTTTTTAAACCAGAAACAAAACAAAATAAAACATTTTCACCAAAAAATAAAAACTAAATAAAACAACAAAAAAAAATTAGTAAGTATTGTTAAAACTGGTCGGCCTCAGTTTCGCTTGAAACCAATGGGCATATTTAAAGCATTCTGAGGTATCTTACACAGATTGAGGCGTTTTGCTATTCCAATAACATGTTTGCAAATATACTTTCTCCAATGAATTTTAATACACCCATTTATATCAATTAACCTCTTAAATGGCTATGACTGATATATACGTCATCAACATATGCATTACAAAACGCATAAGACGAATAGAAATATATCATAAATATTACTTTTGTTAACATTTTATTTTAATAAATATCATTCAATAAGATATTATTTTATTTTTTGCAACACTATGCCCAAGACGTATATATACGCTATATATACGATAGCGTATAATAAAACTCGCCGCCGAGGAGCGCATTTCGTTTACGAAATAAACCACTTAAAAGGTTAATCCTACCTTCCAGTTATTTATTCCCAGATTTAGTATCTTTACATGATAAAAACGGGTCATACAACCTATTTTTGCCACGATACTTTGTTTTTACCATTTCATCTAAATTAACAATATCTGATGCATCATCCACAGTATCATTAATTAAATTAGATTGATGATTATTAATTAAATCACACTAACTAAAATTAATTCTGATATCGATAAATTAAATTAAGTTAAAAAGATTTAATTAGATGGCAAAATGATTATTTTTAGAAATTTAAAAATATAGTACCCATTAAAATATAATACTTAACATTAATTTTTATGAATTTATTTTTATCCTTTATGAAGATTAATTTTAGATTCCTCGTGATAAAGTAAATAAATTATTAAAAATAGTATCTTTCAATCAATTTTGTATCGGGATACCATTTACTTATTTTTCCACTCTTATTTATATGTGGCGAGGATGTCCAATCAATGGACCTTTACCGACTTTTCAATGGGTTTTATTGGAGTTAGTTGTGTTCGTGCTCGTGGAAGAAGTTCTGTTTTATTATACACATAGGTAATTTATTTTTTCTGTATTTATTTAATTTTCTTCGAGCCAAGTTATTATTAAAAGTATAAAGCATTATTTCAGTTTATTTAGACATGCATAAATATATGCAATAATTATATACAATGATAGATAAAGCTATGGGAATAAAATAGAAATGTCACAAATAAAAATAATATATGAATTAATAAAAATAATAATAATAAAATCATGTTATTGGATATTTTAATTTTTAATACAAACTAAAATTAGAATTATTTGAAAAAAACTATAAATAATCCCAGTTAACTGATATTTATCAAGAAAAGCAATTGCAAATGTTGCGCGAGATTCATTTTTGTTCTGCAAATCTCACTGCTTCTTCTCTGACGTTCAGAAAATAAGAATTTGAACAGTTCTTCAGCTAGTAATAATGTAGCCGCCTTTATACTTAATTGATTTCATGGGGAAAAAAATTTTACTTTCTTATTTTTGCAATTATTGAATGATAGTATATTTTTATATACTAAAAATGTGCATTTCCCGGTTCACTAATTTAAACAGTAAGCTAATACAAACATTGATTTTCAAGAAATTTTGATTTTTAATTTATTTCTAGGAATTTGAATAATATTGTTGGGTTTTATTTTTAAAGTTGGTTCTCTCCCTGACTCCTCATGTTCTTAATCAAAAAATAATTCGAAACCCAACACAGAATACTTTATTCAATTTCAAACAAATGACAACTTGAAACTATTTGCACTTCTCGCTCTGGCTTTCTGAACTCCTTTTTTTTACTTCGACCAACTGCCGGCTTGTCGATTTCTGAGCTCTTTTTTTATACTGTTTCTGAGAGGGTAATTATCTAGAGAATTGCAATTAATTATCTCCCAGGAATACTTTGTAAACATTTGAGGGTTTCCAAATTATTTTAATTTGTTTAACCTAGATTAGGGCTCGAAATATTCCCTCTCTTATCTGATTACTCGGGTCTCACTGCGCATCGGATTTCCTTTAACGCTCGGGCTTCCAATTGGTTTGGGCTTTCCATTACCGATTAATTAATTTTAATTAATTTGTTTTTTCGCATTAACTTTCCCTGTGAACACCTTATTAAATTTTCATTATAATTTCTGAACTCGTCTATCAATTTGGCTTTCAACTATTCATTAAAATCACAATCATAATTTAAAGCAGTAATGCCCAAACTACGGCCTTAGGGCCAAATCTGGCCCGCCAGCTCCAATTCTTTGGCCCTCGAAGTGTTTAATAAATCATGTAATTTTATACAAAAATTTAATTTTTCTCAAAACTTAATCAACGAAAAAAAAATTTACCATTTTTATTTTTTAATATCAAAATAAAAATAAGAAAAAATATGTTCTAAAATTTATTTCGAAAACTTGTGGCAAAGCATGCTGGTAAAATTCAGAATTTTTGAATTTGTACAGTTATTGCATTCCATGAACTTATATATATATATATATATATATATATATATATATATATATATATATATATATATATATATATATATATATATATATATATATATATATATATATATATATATTGCACCGTAGTTAGGAGAAAATTCTCAAAAGTTTTAAGTTTTATAGTTGTTTTAATAATCTGTGGAAAAGGCCGCAGCATTTAAATTACTTTCTTCTTAACTTTTTAAAAAGTGAAAAAATTCTGTTAGTTTTTAAATTTATACTTAGGTAAGGTAATTTTTTTATTTTCTAATTAGTGATAAAAAACATATTATTTAATAGTCAAATAGAAACTCAAATTTCCTAATGGCATTTAATAAGAAAAGAAAAATTGATTATGAAACCAGAAATTTCCAGGAAATATGGAAAACAAAATACTTTTGTATTCCGGAAAAGCAAAAAAATGCCATTACTTGTTTGGTATACCAAACTACAATTTCAGTTATGAAAGAATATAATATTAGGCGTCACTATGAAACTAATCATAAAAGTCTAGATGTATTTACTAAAGATGAGTGTATTGAAAAACTGAACTATTTTACAAATTCACTGTCGATGCAACAAAAAATGTTCATCACAAAAAATGATGAAAACTTAGCTTGTGTTACAGTTGGATTTAAACTTTCTCACCTTATTGCTGCTACGGGCAGACCATTTAATGACGGCGAATTTATAAAAAAATTGCATAATTGATGCAGTATCAACTATCCTTCCGGAAAAAGTTAAACTTTTTGAAAATATCTCGCTTTCCAGAAATACCGTGACTAGAAGAACTGAACAAATTTCTGAAAATATCAATATACAACTTAAAGATCGAATTAAAACATTTCAGAATTTTTCTATTGCTCTTGATGAAAGCACTGAAGTGCAATTACTTATTTTCATAAGAGGTGTGGATTGCGATTTGAATATGACAGAAGAGCTAGCAGAACTGTCTTCATTATATGGATCAACAACGGGACAACATATATTTGATAGTATAAAAATGTGTTTCGAAAAATTGCAAATAAATTGGGAGAACCTATTTAATGTTACAACGGATAGAGCTCGAAGTATGACCGGTGATAATATTGGACTCAGAGGGAAAAATTAATGAAAAATTAACTTCATTAGGATTGAAGAAACCTTTATATTTGCAATGCATTATACATCAATATAATTTATTGGCAAAATCTTTGAAGTTTGAAGATGTTATGAAAACCGTTATTTCTACTGTCAATTTCATACGACACAACAAACTTAACCATCGAGAATTTAGAAATTTTTTAGATAAAACTGATGCAGAATGGAACGACGTTATTTATTTCGCTGAAGTTAGTTACGTTTTTTCAACCTACGAAAAGAAATAATCACATTTTGTAATGAAAAAAATCATTTAATTCCTGAGCTTGAAGATAATGTTTTGTTGTGGAAATTAGCATTTTTAACGGATTTGGTTGATCATATGAACAAATATATTAATAAAATGCAAGGCAATATGAAATTAGTTAGCGAGCTATATTCAAACGCGCAAAGCTTTTCAACAACATTGACACTATTTTACAGAGAAATATCTGAGAATAATTTCCAGCATTTCAAAATTTGCGATACTTTAAAAAAATCCGGTGAACTAAAAACCAATATACCAATTAATATATTCAGTGATACAATAAAATTATTGATAAGAAATATGGAAGACATATTTTCAGATTTCGGCAATATATCAAATGAAATAACACTATTTGAAAATCCTTCTACATTTGACGTCGATGAAGCATTTCCAGATGTAGAGCTTGAGCTTTGGCAGTTACAGAGTACCAATAGTTTGAAAGTAAGTTTTTCTAAAAAAACATTGGTAGAGTTTTATAAAGGACTATCGAAACAAGATTTTCCTAAACTGAGAATATTTGCATCAGAAATGTTGTCAATTTTTGGCAGCTCATACATATGTGAACAAACTTATTCAAAAATGAAAAATGCAAAAACGAATTACAGAAATAAACTATCAGATAATCATTTGCGGGATATTTTAATAATTGAAACGTCAAAAATAAAACCAAATATTACAAAATTGGCATCTTCCATGCAAGCCATCCATCGCACCACCACTAAATATATATATATAATATTTTGTATTTAATTTTTTACAAAACTGAATTAAAAATGAATTAAAATTTAATTATTAATAAAATACACTTAATTTACATCAATTGTATTACATATTTGGATTTATACTTTTTAATATAATTGAAAAAAAATTTTTTATGGCCCTCTGAATCATGTAAATTTCATTTTTTGGCCCAAGTAAAAATAAGTTTGGCCACCACATATTTAAAGTACAAATATTAATAAAAAATCAAAAATAAATTAAAATGAATATTTTCGGGGGGATACTGGTATGGGTGGATGACGAACAATGAGACGAGTTCAAATATGATAAAAATAAAGTCTTTGGAAAAAATAATTACAAAAAACTAAAATTAATTAAAAATTAATTAGCTCATAGAGGACCCGAGTAGTCAATCAAATTAGCTAGAGGCAACTGAATCAGCCGACGAATAAGTAAATTTGGGCAAGCCATTAAAAAATGATCAAATTCCCCAAACTCATTAGATCGGTAAGAGGAAGATTCCAAAAGGATCCAAAGCAATTTGATTAGGGGATAATAAAATTACGAGATGGATATAAAAGTGGCCGGCAAGTAAACAGAATCACCAGTAGGTCGAAGAAAGAAAAGTTATAGTATAGCGAAAGAAAGCAAAGGCGACTTTAACTTAATGATATCTAAATATTTTTGAATCCCGTTGGAAGATTTATCTCTGCGCAAGGTTCAGATTCGAATTGAAAAGTGAGCAGAGTAAAAAAAATTATTTAAAGTTGTGTAAATTGAGATTGTCTCAGTAAAGTGTGTAATAAAAGAAAGTGGTGTTATTGCGATGATTCCAAATAATTATTATTGTGTTGGGTGGTTCGATTTAATTAATAAAAGGATACCAAGGAGTCAGACAGTGATACCGACTTACACAAAATACGCAACAAAATTTAATTATAATAGACAGTGATTTAAATTTCAACATAAGATCAATTTTAATTTTAATTATATTTTACTGAAAAAGATTATTTTGATGTTTTTTCTATTAAAATGTATCGCGGTCTTGAATCACTTGGCTTTTTTTAAAATGAGGTCTTGATTATAATGTTATTTATTTATCAATTTATAATCTAGTATTCTTTCAAATCAGTGTTTTTTCTCACTTTCTCAGAATCTATCATTTTAAAATATCGAAATTTAAACCTATTTATCGTTTTTAAGAAGCTAATTTATATTTTTAATTAAATTTCAATATTTCCTTACTTTCATTGATAAAATTTTTTTAAAAATTAAATTGCGTGATTTCCTGAATGTAAAATAAAATTATTTTCAAAAGGCCAGATTAACTGAATTATATTTTTGTTTTGAACTTGTCAAATATTACGCTATGCTTGGTAATTGACAGTTATACGCGCATCATATAATACGCAATTTGGCAATATTATTATTTCAGGTTATTACATCATCCATTATTCTATAAACGCATTCATAAACTGCATCATGAATGGACTGCCTCAGTTGGTCTAGTTGGTGTTTATGCTCATCCAATTGAATATTTGGTCTCAAATGTTATCCCTATAGCTGTTGGTCCATTGATGATGGGATCTCATATCGCTACTGGATGGATGTGGTTTTGTCTGGCCATTGCCAATACACTCAATTCTCATAGCGGTTACCATTTCCCCTTTTTCCCATCTCCAGAAGCCCACGATTTTCATCATTTAAAGTTTGTGTTGATTTATTGATTACAAAAAACTCTGTGAAATTTATCGTTGTTTATATAATCTCATTCACTTTATCAAACGATAAATTATTTACTTAACTAGATTCAGTTCATTATAAATATTGTCGACATTTTCTATATTTTTAATGATTTTTAATGCTTTTCATCTCGTTATTTATATTTTTGTTTAATCTTGTTCTTTTGGAAATTAATTAATATGCTGATTATTGATCCTATTTGAAGTTGATAAAGTATGAAAATTTCCGAAATTTAAAAATACGTCTCATATATTGAAAATAAAAATGAAATTTTAAAAATTTAACTAGTAAAAAAAATTAATAAAAAGCCGTTTCAAAAATAAAAATTAAATGGGCCAATAATAAATTTTAAATCATCGTCGAAAGAAATAGAAAATTATTTAAAATATTTTACTAAACTAAGGGCTCCGCCCCTGTTCGCTTCGCTTCACCAACCCCTGTTAGAACGCTGGAAATAATAGCGGGAAAATGATAATCATATCACGTTTGAAGAAGGGAACGAAGCGGAGGTGTTAGGTAAGCATAGTACAACTATGTTATTAGAGTTTTTTAAGTTAAACATGATTGGTGAATTTAGTCGAACTCTTACATATGATAAACTTCCATATGATAAAATTCTAACAAAGTTGGTGAAAAATAAAAAAGACTAAAAAAAAATAAATAAACAAAGAATAATAAAATAAAACAAAATTAAAAGAAATTTTAAAAATTAAAAAACCAAAAAAAAATAATAATAATAAAAAAATAATTAAAAAAAACCAAAAAAAACAATAAAAACAATAAAAAAAAATTAAAAAAAAAATTAAATACATGAAATAAAAATATTAAAATAAAATAAAAAAAAAGTAAAATTCGGATGTAGGGAACCCTTAGCTTTTTTATATATAGAGAGATGCTTATTATTGCTCAAAGTTCTATGGGAAAATATCGAAATTATAGTCTCATATTTGTTTGAATATATTGATTGATATATATTTACGGTTGGCAAATGTGGCTCTTCGTCGAGTGGAGTGCAGCTCCCATTTAAAATTGAAGTCAGCTTTTTTATTATTTCAGAAATCTTTTTCACTGAATCTTTATTTATTAAATTTTATTTTGTTGCAATTTCAGACTTCGAAAATAAATTTACTACATTTTTGTTAACGTGGCTTTAGAAAATAAAAAACGAAAATACAAACAAAGAAATATAACTTTTCAAGAAGAATTTGTAAAACACTTTGATTTTATTGCCAATAATGAAAATAATATGATATAACCAGGCCCAGACAGAGAGGGCCAAGGGGATAAAATGACCATGGATCATGGAATCGAAAATTATATATATATATATTTTACATAAATATAGTCCCATATAGATTTAATAAGAAATCAAGAAAATAAAAATAAATTTTATTTATTATTTCACAGAGCTAATTTTATACTTTTTCTTTGTTTTTAATTTTCATTAATTCACAATTCACTTTGGAGCTTGTTTTTAATTTTTGAATATTTCAAGATTTTAACTTATTTATAAAAAAATAAATACAAAACTTAAAAAGATACAATTATAAAGTATTAGGAAAACCAATGGACTCAAGGACCACTACGTCAACGTCGTTGTTCTGGATAATACAAAATGGGGATTGTTTTTTATTTTTAATACTAAATTAATATTAAAAAAAATTTAAGAAGTTTATAAGTTCATACCAAATTTAAGGATAATATGGAATTTATTCGCGAAACGGAGTGGTAATTGAGGAGTATTGGGCTAGAAATGTTATTAGACCTGGTTAATTTGAAACTATCTTAGGGCCTAGGTGTAGTTCTTTGTATTATATGAAAAAGCGGCATGCGGCTCTCATTAAAATTGGTAAAATCAACGAAATTAGTGTGATTTTATAAGATAATTTAATATTTCCAACAAATTTTTGGATTTTTTAGAAATCCAATTTCTGAATTTTTTTTATCATTATTGTTTGACACAAAATTGAATTCCTATAGCCATCATATACATTGTTTTTTAAAAATTACAGATTTTCCAATTTCCCAGATTTTAGAAATCAGAAATATTTTTCATAAAATCTTTAGTTTATTAGATTCAAAACACAATATACTTTACTAGTTCATTTATAAAGTTTTGAGAAGTTAATGATGTTCAAAGTTTTCAAATTTGACATTTCTCGAAATATTTTTAGCTCGTTGGAATTAACATAAAAGTATCTCGAAAGTGATGTGCATTGCATCTGAATTGTATTTTACTATATATAAACGTGCCACACGATTTATTGCTTTCAAAACTTAGTGAGTGTGAATATAAGCGGTGACCAGGCAAGTTAGTCGCCATCGATAAAAGAGGGTATATCACTTCTAGTAATGACTTCTGAATTAAATAATTGAAATACCATTGTAAACGATAACAATAAATTAAAACAAGACCAAAATATTATTGAAATTTTCACTAAAAAATATTACAAAATATTTAATGGTTTGAAGTAATCTATATGTATATAATTCAATATAATTCCATATTTTTCACACAATATCATTGTCCAAAATTGAATATCAAAAATGAAATTATTCGGATATTGTAACAAATTTGGTTGCTTCGAATGTGTCTTATGATCCATTTAAAATTTTCAGTTTAAAAAATTTCTATTTCACTTAAATTTAGGCATATTCGATAGAGAAAAGTCGATTTTCTAATGAAATCGAAATTATATCTGATATTTAATATTTTATCAAGTTTTAAATATTTAACGATATAGCAAATATTTATTAACTGATGATTTCTTGGTAACAGTATTAATTAAATGTTAAACAATTAAATCAGTGATCAGCAAGATTTTGAGCTCTGACTATTATCAGAAATTTTATGAATTTATTAAAAGTAAGAGTATTAACAAAAATAAAAGACACTTGGTTAATTTAAACTTTATATTTAATGCATTTTGAGAAGCAAGAAAGATTGCTGATGGTTGACCAAAAATGAGAGTCTGCTTATCAACGATTTAACCAAGAATTGAAATAATTTCCAGTGAAAGTCAATGTCATGCCGCTCATTGAAACTACTAAAACAAAATTATATTTTAAATTCTAATTTTTGACCTTTTTAACAGTTGGGGTTCCGTCGACAAAAAAGTTTGGGAATCACTGAATTAAATGATAAAAATTTTATTAATTTTTCTAAATAAGTGATGAATAAAATTTGTTTCATAGGTTGTTTTTCTGTCTTAGGAACAGTAATAAATTACTATTATTGAAACGAAATATTTAATCGACAAATATATTTCCTACACCATAGTTTTAGTTATAGTTTCGTTGGACAATACTTTCCCATTTAGAACAATTATCATCAATAATGTAGATATTTATAATTGTCAAATTACACTTTTATTATATTAGACAATTTCCCAACAAAAAAGTTAAATCAGGTAAAAAAACTGAATTTTTTCCGCGTGCGCGAGTTAATACGTGTGATCTTGAACTTTGGTTTCCGATTAGACTACGACCATAAGATTTCCTACTCGAACAGGATATTGCAATTTCATTGATATAAATGACTTTGTTTTCGTCCATTAGTATCATCAATTGTGTATACTCAACCCTCAAATCAATATTTCTTTGAGTATTTTTTGCTGCGGGAATCAAAACCACCCATTTAAAACTGTAACAAAACATCATAAGTGTTCGGTTTATTGTACTTTTTGAAACTTGTAACTCGAGGGTTTGCTCGTTCAGTTGTTTCGTTGTCTTAAGTGTTGTAGAAACGTCTTCAGAAATAATGTTATCGATGAACATTTTAATCTCACTATTTATTTTTTTAGTTTTTGGCGTAAGTATGCGAAATGATTCCACTCTCTCATTCAATTTGATCACTATTGTCCACTGTTTTATAAGGAATCTCGCATTCAATCGCTACTGTAAAAATTATCTTCCCCAGCGTATATTTATTGCATATCTGCGCTCTTACTGCATCACACAACTGTTTTTTAGAATTCCTTCTTGGCATGGAGGGTGATTTAATTGAAAAATTTAATGATTAAAAATAAGCGATATTTAGCATTATCCATTTATCTTATATTTTGATTATTTTACGTAAAAAACGATGATTTTTTTATTTGACACGTTGATTTATTTATATGACACTATTAATAAATTATGTGAAAAACCCTATTACAACCGAATATATCCACTAGACAGTTTTTTGATTTTTCTTTCAATCGGGCTGTATCAGCAAGTTGAGACAATTTGTTTTTACAAGATATGTTAATGTTCTTATTTATATAATATAAAATAAGGAATAAAAAATCTGGCGGGAAAATGACAGCTTTATGATTTTTATTGCTGCGTTAAAGGGTTTATTATAGAGTATTTATTGCTAAGGCCTTCAGAAATTATTAAAAAAAATTAAATTAGTATCTTTTAATGTTGAAATAAAACTGTTAAGGATACCTAAATAATAAATAATTAGAATAACTTGTGGGAAAACCGATAGGGTGTTTTGGATAGTACTCTGAAACGTGGATAAGAAAACAGAAAAGCAAAAAATTGAGAAATGAGGAAGGAATAACAAAACAAAAGAAATGCAACAATAAAACGGAGAAAGGTCATATATAATTAATAAGTGCAAGAAACCAAAAAAGAATTCCAAAATTGGAAAACAAAAACAAAAGATGAAAGTAAAATCGGCATCTCTGAACTTTCAGGGATAACGTGGGAAATATGAAAAAAGTATGGAAATGTCGAAAGCAGAAATGGAAAAAAATGACAAACTAACCTGAGTGCCGAACTGCCAGGGACACGGGAGTTAGAAAAAGTATAAAAAGACAAATTATCCTGAGTGTCGCGCTATCAGTGATAACACAGGAGCTCTACAAATTATGGAGAGACAGGAATGAAAAAATGAATTATCACAAGTGTCTGAGAAGTGCGGACTATAAAAACAAAAGTCTTCTTAATGGAATTAGAAATAAGTGGTCGAGAGAAAAAATTAAAAGGTAGTCGAGAAATAATTCGGAATTAGAGAAAATTAGAGAAATTGGAAAGTAGAGAAATTAAAAGTGAGAAATTAGAAATTGGAAAAAAGAAAATATTGGAACTAAGCGTTGCGCTTAAATTGAGTTCAATAAGAAAGGTTTAAATTATACTGAATAAATTCAAGTCAAAGCAAAGGAAAATCAATTCAATTTACAAGATTATTAGCCAGATCAATGGCTGGTGATTGTTAATAATTGTGATAATTAATAAAGGTCTATATTGTCTAAGAATTGCTATTTTGTGGATCAAATAAAGTACACTTTGGAATCAGAGATTTGTTTGGTAGCTTTTAAATATTACCACCAACTCAGTAACCCAACAAAACTAAATAATGGTAACAGTTTATAAGTTATTAATTATTTCTGATATATTTCCCGGATTATAAGTGATTATGAGTGATAAATTAGTGCGATTAGCATCGACAAAATGTAGAAGATGCGATTTCCTACTCGAGCCATCAGCTCATTTTCTTAATAACTGTATAAGGAAGGTTTAGAACAAACACGCATAACGAAGTTCAGAAAGCAATAGAAGACTTATTATGAATGAGAAACATAAACTTTGATACAGAAACCAAGCCAAAAGAAGCAAAAGAAATGATAAAACAAGACATAATTGTGAGAAAAAAGGAGATATTTCTAATAGATATAAAATGTTCATAGCACGATAGAAGTAGCAAGAACGAAAACTGTAGAAAATACTGGCACGTAGTAAAGGATATTCAAGAAGTGACCAAGATTGCTCTCTAGGGAAGAGATAAACAATGATTGGTTTAGAAGATTAGGGTGTAAATTAAACAAATAGAGTAACCAAGAACTCACGAAAACCTCAAGATAATTGTGATGGTACACTAATTAAGATAACCTCATAGTTACAAGGTGCACCCATAATTATGTTCTCGTCATATTGATTATTTCCTTGTATATTTTTCGAATTTAAAAATTAATTTATTAAGATTTGTCAACAATTTCGGAGTTCTTGGCGTACTAGACCGACTTCATGGAACTGATAATTTATTTCGCAACACCACAGCGTTCAAAAGGCACATTATGATGCTAACTCTCACTCCTCCTAGGCAACTTTTTCCGGACGAAGGGAAAAACTCAATTTTAAATAAACAGCAACCTGTTCAAATGGAATCCTAAATGTGTTTGAATTTTTAATTATTTAAATTGTTTCATTTTCCTGAAAGAAACATTTATTATCACATTGAGTTGAAATTTTATTAGTTTATTTCATGATACGCTTAATAAATATATCAGTATGTTTTGGTTTTATTTATTTCAACTAGATGACAACGGAATTACTAATACTAATTGTTTCCCCTTAAAATACTCCTATTAGGCACTGACAAAGTTTTAGGTTATACACCAAATACCACTGAGATACGTTTGTAATGTAAGAAAAAAATCAATCTTACACAAAAATATACATACTTACTTTGTTTTCACGCTGATGTTCTCATTGATAGTGCATTGAGATACTTCGTTACACTATCGAAATTTAAAAATTGATAGAAAAATTAAATACACCACAAACACAACATATACTAAAAACATACAAACTTTCGATTCATAGAAATGCATCACTGAGATACGTTTCTATAATAACTTTATTTTAGAGAATTTTTAGAAAAATATTGATCGCTGAAAATGTTTTTAAATGTACTTATTGAAGAAACTAATTTTCATGAAAATGACGAAATGTCATCGTAAGAATTATTTTTTAGTTAAAACTAAAGTTAAATTTTGATTAGATTTCTGATATTTGTTTTAGAAATATTTTAGAATAATAAATTTATGATGATTGATTTAATTATTTAATTATAATTAAAATATATTTGTCTTACATTATATAAAAATAATTATAAAATAAATTTCATAAAATTCATAAATTTAATTAAAAATAATTTATATTACAAATGTTGACTAAAAGTAGTATTTAAGAACTTGAATAACGATCTCATCTATATGGATCCAAATTAAAGTTTTAAAATTTACTTAAAATGAAACATCTTACCTGAAAGCCATCTCAAAAATGGCTAAAATAAATTTCTAGAAAAATTAAATTGATTAAATTGTGAGTCAATTTAATGAGACCAATTGATGTAAACACTATAGAAAATGCATCTCAGTAGTGTTTGGTGTAATTAAAATTTGTTTCTAGGAAACATTATTACACCCGTTAGCAGTGAACAAACGCATCTATAATATAGGTTGGTGTGTACAACCAATTATAGATGCGTCACCATTTGTGGTGAAATGGTTTTCAAGTAATTTTTTTTATTTAAAGTAAACTTTAAGGTTTGGATTTTGATCCATATAGATATGACAAGCTCTTAAATATTACTTTTTATCAACATTTTTTATTATAAATTATTTATAAATAATTTTTTCAGGATTTTTAGATATTTATTAATAAAAATTTGGAATTATTTCAATACAATGAGAGTTTTATTATTTTTAAAGTAATTAAGTATCAAATAGAATTTATTAATGTATTTTGGAAATTTTTGATTGCTGCCACCTCGTCTTCTTGTGGATATTTCTCCAAATTTTTTTATTTATATATTATATTTCGGATTGACTCTTTGCGAGTTCCTAAAAATCTCCCGAAATTATAAAATTCTTCCCCATTTTCCCTTGCATTGACTAATCTGATTTTGTCAAGTTTTGAAATTTTATAGAAATATTAATTTACGATTTTCTAGTTTTTTTCTCCATCAACATCAGACGGCAAAGTTGAAATTTCAGGGCAATGTGAAATACTAAAAACTATTAAATTTATTAAAAATTTATGATAAATCTTATGTCTTCATTATCTATACAAGTCAAAGTTGAGTTTTCCGAATTTTCGTCAAAAATATTTTCGGTCATTTTTATCTAAATATTTCTATATTTATTCGTTACAACGATTCTATATATCGAAATTATACATGCATTTTTACTGTGTTGTATTTGTCAAATTATTTTTTCAACCACTTTCTATATTAAATGCGTAATTCACTGCAACGCTAAAAATTAACATACCGGTAAGTTTGTATGTTTATATAATATACACTTATTGGTTTTTTTAACATTAAAGATGCGTTAATTCATTACAAACTGGTGTAGCATAATGTCACTATTTCAGTGTTTCTCAAAAATCGTTATGTGGCTTCAATTTCTTTTCAATATTATAGATTTTAATCCGTTACTCTGTATTACTAGAAGGGTAGACACAGAGGACTGTGTGCATATTATTCAATGTTGATGTAAAGAGTAATAACACATACATGAGAAAATGTGACTGGATTCAGAAATGTAATAGTCAGTTCAAATAATAAATTTTAATTCAAAATATGATTAGACAAAAAGAGAGTCATAGCTACTCCCGCCGTTTACCAGAGCTTAGTAGAATTACTTCTATATAACATTCGTAGCACGATTTTAAGTCTTATGGCTTAAGATGTTTTATGAAGAAAGTTAATATGTATAAAAGAAGAAAAATGAGCATGAGCTCTTTTTATTTGTTGTAATTCCTACTATATAGGAATTTTTATTAAAATAAACTTTAATTTTTTTTTTAAAATTATTAAATTCCATATTGACTTTTTACACCTTTAATCTTTTTTGTTTTTTAATCTCTTTCGATTGTAGATAAATAATAAACAATAATTATTGATTTCAAGATAAGGGTAATTGTTTCGAAAACTTTAATAAACATGGAAGTTTAAAGAGTGCGAATAAAAAGCCCAACGCGTGCCACACTTTGGGAACCCACTGCTGTAAATGAAATCCATGACAATCACCTTTTGTTACTATCTCAAATGATATAACGAATTGAATTTAAAATTTTAATTTTTCATAAAAATTTACGTAATTAAAATAAAATAACTTTGAAAAATATTTGAAATCTGTAGAAATAAAAATGTATTTAACCAAAACACTGCAATTAATGAAAGTTATTGCTTATTCAACTTTTCAAAGGTCACTTTGCATTGATTTTGTAAAGATTTTAAATAATATTTTAACTCAGGAGTATCAACAGTAACATTTTTCGCAAGATATTCTATTTTTGCAGATAATTTGGAGATTTCATGATCGATTGCAATTGAATTTGTATTTTTTTCGTTTTCCTGCAAATTTCAATGGAAATCATTATTACGAAAAAAACCCAAGTGCAAATTAACATTTGGTGGGTTATAGACAAATAGAGTTGTTTTAAGATCCCAATCACTTACTGAAAATTGTTTTATTGTATTATCTGCTATGAAATACATTCGAGAACATTTATGAAACGAAGTTATCAGCAAAAAGGGTAAGATTGTTGTATTTTTATTGAATATTACAATTAAATATAATTAAAATAGTGTATTTATCATAAAATGTTAGAGGAATTCATAGAAAACTTTTATTTTGTCTTGCAGTAAATCATGTATGATCTTCGAATGGAATAGTTCCTTCTTCATTTATTACTTTTACGCTATTATTTTTGAGAGAATCCTATTGTATTATTAAAAAGGCGTAAACTAAAATAGTCAATTTGTCATATTTATGGACCTTACTTGGAAAATCTTCAAGAGGCATTGCTAGAAAATACAGTCAGATTAAGGGTGTATTGTAGTTTTATCATCATATCTGAACTTCAACAGATGTTTCGAAGAGGTGCGAAAATTCTAAATTTTCCAAATATATTTTTCTTTCATCCTTTCTTTATAATTAAATTTATTGTATAAGTTATATTAATATGTAACAAAACATTATATTCTAAATATCCTAAATATCATTTTTTTATATTGTGAATTGATGAAAGAAATAATTTATAAGTTAGGTTGCCCAATGGGTAATCACCTTTTCTGATCTTTTGATAATCTCTCAGGCTTCCCTCACTTCTCAAGTGTCTATACAAAAAAATTCCAATAAGAAACATAATATTAGTCAGATAACACTCAGAGTGTAGTAAATTTTTAGTTTGAAATTCAAATATATACAGTTAGCTAATAATCAGAATAAATTTCATGTGTTTTGAACAAGTAGGCCATAAAATAAAAGCAAAACATTGACGCTACAATCTTCGATAAGGAATAAAAAATAAAAAACAACCAAAATAAAATACAACCAAACGTGTGTTTGTCTATTTCAATTTTGAAATCAAATTGTTTTCGTTAGAAAAATTTGAAAGCTTGAAGTATTCAGTATTGAATAATACCTGCTTATAATATTAATTTCAAATTTTTTTATTAAAAAAAATTCTTTATAAAAGTTAACATTTTTAATTTTTGAGTATGTAAGTGTGTTTAACATTAATTTTCATATTAAATTTATTTTAGCTTTTATTATTTTCTTGTTTTAGCCCCAATGACACAACCGGCCAAAAAACTAAAACGTACCATTATAATACTGAATGGGAACAGGAATTTTTTTTTCATAATGATGAAAGATAAGTGTGTTTGTCTCATTTGTAATTCAAACGTAGCACTACCTAAAAGAGCTAACGTTGAACGACATTTTCGAACAGTGCACAAACAGTATGAAATTGACTTTCCATTACATTCCGAGGTACGAAAAGACAAAGTCAAGCAGTTAAAGTCTCAATTAGGTGCACAACAAACTTTTTTTACGAAATTTAACTCAAAATCAAAAACAGCTACCCTAGCATCATTCAAGGTAGTTAATATTTTGATGAAACATAAAAAACCTTTTGGAGATGGCGAAATATGGAAACAGGCGTTTGTTGAAGCTGGTGAGGTGTTATTCAAAGATTTTAAAAATAAATCCGAAATAATGGATTTTATCAACAATATGTCATTGACGCGCAATACTAGCACGCAAAGAATGGTGGACATTAGCAAAAACTTGGAAGATATTTTGTGGCAAGATATTCGAAAATGCCGCTTTTTCTCTTTGCAATTTGATGAATCTACAGATTTCACTGATACTGCGTAACTATGCATCTTCATTCGAATGGTTTTTGATGATATGTCAACCAGAGAAGAATTATTGACTATTCTTCCAATGAAAGGACAAACAAGGGGTCACGATATTTACAATTTATTCAAGTCTTTTATAAGTCGCACCCATTTCCCGATTCACAAGTTGGTATCAATTACCACGGATGGAGCTCCGTCTATGATCGGAAAACATGTCGGATTTGTAACACTTTGCAAAAATGATGAAGAAATTCCCAGTTTTTCATTCGTATCATTGCATTATCCACCAGCAAACCTTATGCTCCAAAGTGTTGAACTCTAACTATGTAATGAATATTGCGTTTAAAATAGTAAATTCGATACGTGCAAGAAGTCTACAACGACGTCAATTTCGAACTTTGCTTGAACAATGTGAAATTGAAAATACTGAATTATTGTTACACACGGATGTAAGATGGCTTAGCCGTGCAGCATTTTTAAAACGATTTAGAGATCTTTTGCCGGAATAAAACAGTTTTTGACTGGAAGAGAAGAATTATATCCCGAACTGGAGGATAAAAGTTGGCTGATAAATCTTGCTTTTCTTTGCGACATTACAGAGCACCTGAATAAATTAAATTTACAGCTTCAGGGGAGACACAAATCAATTCTTGACTTGATAACGGCAGTAAAGACGTTTAAAGAGAAACTGTCCTTGTTTGTGCGTCAACTAGAACGGGGTGATTTTGAAACATTTTAAAAACATGGAAGAAGAATCCAAAAATGCGCCAGGAATTCTTTACGATAAATATACAAATCAAATTACTACCCTTTTAAATGAATTTAACACACGTTTCGCAGATTTATCTAAAATTGCAAATATTGCTATGTTCATGTCATTCCCGTTTAATGATGTTATTGATACAGAGGAGATCGCTACTCAGATTAATGAATTTCTGGATTCAGATTCAGCTTGCTTAGAAGATGAGATAATAGCGTTGCATCGAGTTGTCCACAATGCCGGGTTTCCTTTTGACTCGGGCTTTCCATTAGATCAAGGTTCCCATGAGCTGATTAGTTAATTTTAATAAATTTGTTTTTAAGTTATAACTTTTTTAGGGGACACCACACTAAGTTTTTATTATTAATTTTAGGCTTTGTTTCTCGATTTTGCATTCAACCTATTTCCCCCGATCAATATTATTTTTCAAATTTTATAAATTTTTAATTAATTTTTGCACTTTTATCAGTTCAATTTTTTATTTATTTTTTAAAAAAACTCACATATCAGAAATCACAAATCCCAAACTAAAGAACCTCTGTGAAAAGTTCGATGGGCCTTTTAGGAGTTTCTGAAATTGTAAAGAATGATGCGATAAATGTAGAAAATAGAAATAAGAGAGGAAGGTGCCATGTCTGCCAACGATCACGATAGTACTAAACGAAGTTTCTGTGCACGACGTGTCAACGCTACTTCTGTGATGTTTACCGAATAACCAAAAACGAATTAAGTGCCAGCATTGCGAAAAGTTAAAGAAAAGAATTGCTTTCATCATTACAGGGTTTCCCAGGCCAATTTGGCATCATTTCACCCGTTTTTGGCATTGTTTCATCCTTATTTGACATAGTTTCATCCGTGTTTGACATTTACAAATACCAAATATTTTGATATATCGCATCATATTCCTCATGTATCCTTCTCAATCCTCTCTTGTAATCAAATCACTTCCATTCTCAATTATTCGCGTTAGATCGGCTTCATTTGTGGGATTGTGCATTTTTACATACTCTTTCCACTTGCTAAATAAATTTTCAATGGGGTTTAGGAATGGAGAATATGGTGGTAGGAAGTCCAACTCAAACCAGCTACTCCGAATCTCTTCTCTTATACTGGTATGCTTGTGGAATGAAACATTGTCCATGATCAGAATTGCACTTGTTATTCCAATTTCACGTAGGGTGAATGCACAAATAAAATTTCCAAAGCTTAAAGTGTCGAATGCCACAGTCTGCTAATGATATACCCGTATTCCTTCTGAATTCGTTGCGCAGCATATTGATATGTTCTAATATTGTGGACGGTTGCTACAGATCATTGGGTGTGTCATAATGCATGTTGTATTTGTATTTACCATTTTATTATGAATTTTTTTAATGAGAACTATTTTTTCGTTATGTATTTTTTATTAAACGCTATGTATTTTATAAACACTTCTATGTTAATTAATTAATTCTAGATATTCAATACATTCGCTAAGTAATTAATTAAAAACTATGTAAAATAAATAAATGCCAAGTCAAGAAAACAAGTTATATGTCAATTAATAAAACCCATCAATAAATCTTAATTTTTTCTAAGATGTTCTTAGATCTTATTTTTTTTCTACAATTATTACAAACTTTCAATAAAGCGGTATGTTTTTCTACATAAAGTCTTAGAACTCTAATCATTTTGTTTATTTATTTAATATAAACAAAATTAAAACAAATACTGAACTTATAATGGCTAATAATTTTGCAGAAGTTGAAGATTATCAGTCTGATCTTGAGTTTGATGTTGAAGTTACAAGTTTAAAGAAACCACGAGCCAAAAAAGTGTCCAAAGTTTGGACTCATGAAAAAGTATTTAAAAGTGCCGAAGAAGCAAAAAATGCAATTAAAGAAGAGAAGATATGGAGTTACTCTTATTCCAACAAAACTGAAGATGGTAAAAAAGTTTACTATCGATGCAATCAAGTTAAATTTAAAGGCAAGCAATGTGATTCTGCATTACATTTACTTTCTCGTGTATTGATTTCTGATGCTTCTAACGCTATACGTAAAGCTGAACATAAGCATGAAGAAAACATGTCTAAATTTGCAATATCTAACGAAGCTAAAAAACTAATTAAAGAGTGATTTAAGCTTAAAATCAAACCTAAGAGAATGTTAGAAATCTTTCATGAACGAGGTATAAAGCCTGTTCCTACTACTATATAATTAAGAAATCAATTAAACAAGATTAGAAATGAAGTTTACGGGCCACCAGTAATAAGTTTAGGTGAGTTTGAAAATTGGCTTCAATCATCATCTTCTATACCAGAGTTAGAAGATGAAGCCTTTGTAGTCAATAATAAAATAACTTTTGCCGATGAATATGAGTGTTAAGAATAATTGAGTTCTTAAAGACGAAGAAACTATTAGAGAGCGCACGCCATTATCTAGATTTAGCAAGCAAGCTTTAGATATTGTTAAAAAGTGGTCACTAGCATATCCTCGAAGTCTGAAGGAGTTTATTACAAAACAATCAATCGACACAGCATTATGAACACAGTCTTATCAATGGGCTAAAGAAAGCAAAGCAATTCTTTCGGTGCCCCAAGAACAGTCGACAAACTACTGTGTTTCAGCTAGTGACGCAACTATAACTCAAGAAGACATTGACAAAGTTGAAAAAATGCGCTGGACAACATTCGATCAATTTACGAAGCGAGCTTTTACTGCCTGGCGCATTTATTTACCAAACGATAAAGCCAATTGGGCCGACGGTCAGTGCAATTGTCCAGCATTTATTTAAAAATTTATTTGCAAGCATGTTGTCGGCATTTCAATCAGACTTAAATATTGCAAAGTACCGGCAGTATCTAAGAATACTTCTATTGGAAGTAAACTACCAAGAGGAAGACCAACTAAAGCTAAAAAAGCCTTATTAAAACAATAATTTCAAATATTTTTATAATAGTCTTTATGAAATAGTCTTTGTATTTTTATGGATTTTTTTATTGTGTTACTTTTTGTTTATTCCTATGAATTTTTTATTGTTTTACTTAGTTTTTTGTATTTTTTTACTTATAAAAATTAAAAATATTACCTATAATAAAATAATTAAATACCTAATGAATTCTATTTTTGTACTTATATAATTAATATAATACTTAGCATTTTATAAATATTTGCTTAGAAAAAAATACATAAAGGCACTAATAAAATACATAGCGTTTAGTAAAAAATACATAGCGAATAAATAGGAGCCTTTTTTAATTATGTCAAACACGGATGAAACAATGGCAAAAATTGGCCTTGGAAACCCTGTATTTCTGTTGTGTTCCCTCCTACTTATCCAAAAAGTTGATATATTCATATGTCTTATAATAAATAAATTTGTTTATTTCATCTTGTGCTTTGTAATATGTTTTAAAAGTGGGGTTATTAAAATACCCCAAAAGACTATAAAGCAATAATTATAAAAACAATGCCTACAGGAAGTCTACAAGCTTAGAGCATGTTTGTGTGACGAAAGACAGAAAATATTTTGAAAATTTATTTTATTAAGTGTTATGTACAAATAAGTGCCCTCGGGTCTCAAAAAGATCACACAACACTCACTAACCGTTAATGATCTTTTTATTTATTTATTTAAAGAATTTCATTTTCTTTATCGTCATTTGCTTCTTAGACTATCGACCACTATTTAGTTTTATATTTGACACAACAATCTAGATAGTATAAAAAGAAATGAAGATAAAAGATTGATGATTTAAAATATAAAATTTTTGCATGGTTTTATAAATAGATTTTAAATAAAATATATAGAATGAGACTTTACTTCAATTAACAGTTCGTTAGCATCGTCGAGTCTCCCATAAATCTTTTCAGCTTCGAATAAAAGTTGTTTTGGAAGATTCGATAATTTAGCCAATTTCATCGCTATGTACAAGTCATGCCGAATAAAATTAAGAACCAAAATCTAACCATTGGTAAAATCTGGACAAACTCCTCTGATACATTTGTATGAAAAAAGCAAATGGTTTTCATCACAATTAGATTCAGATAAATTTTTTACTTCAAAATATACACTGAAATGATAGAAAAACAATCAGAAACTAATAGAGACGACCAATTATTTAAGATCGTTATCGAGAATACTCAGTTTTTGGAATTTATTTCAAGTCAGGCGTGTGTCTAGTGTGGAGAGCACGAAGTTCCACAAATGTTATAATAATTAGGATAAAAAAATTAAAATAATTTCATGAAATTTCCTATCAATATTATTAATAATAACTTTTCAACAGTAAATTTTTAAACCAAGAAGTTGTAAGATAATTTTTTTTAATAATTCAAAAATTACTCTATAGAGACTTCTTCTGGTAGATAAAGAAGATATAACAGTTTAAGTTAGTTATCTTAGATCTAGTAGACTTATCTGAAAAATGAATGGAAAAATTTTAAAAGTTCGATTTCAAAGGAATAATTATCACTGTAATTATACAATTATTTATTTCAAATAAATTAATCTTACTCGAAAGTTTGATCTTTTCATAAGTCTCTAAAAGTCAATAATAGTAATGAACCGAAAACCTCAAATAAATTATCATGAGATTCAAGAAGGTAATCAAATAATTGTGTTTTCGACAATAAGATAGCCCTTGTCAATAAAAATAATAATAATAATATAAAGTGGTGATTTCTTGGTAGCAGCACTAATTAAAATTATCATTTAGTTGTTTAAAATAATAATAATAATAATAATAATAATAATAAATAATAATAATAATAATAATAATAATAATAATAATTAAATACATTATTTGCAGCAAAAGACTTAAATTATCATTTTATTGTATTATTATTATAATTCGTTAAATTATAATTGTGGACTTTAATTTCTCACAAATAGAAAATAACGTATAATAATTCCATCTGAGAAATTATAGTTCACATTTTCCAATTATCTACCTTTAGATATATATTATATTCATATTATGAAGCCATTGGTAATTAGCAAAGCTAAGCGATCACGTTCGTTTAAAGGGATAAATATTAACAATCTTCCGGTTTATTGGAATGCCAATAAGAAAACTTGGGTTACCGCTACGCTGTTCAATGATTGGTTCCATAACTTTTCGTGCTAGACGTGAAAAAATATTTAATAAAAAAGGGTTGCCTTTAAAGTCCTTCTTGTTCTTGATAATGCTCCAGGTCAAGATTTACAGTATGAAAATGTTGAAATTGTGTTTCTAGCCGCAAATACGACTTCTTTGTTGCAACCACTAGACCACGGGATAATTTCGACTTTCAAAGAATTTAGATATATTTTAGATCATATGGAAATTGAAGGATCTCTTTCAATTATTGATGCCTGGAAAAAATTTACAATGTTAGATAGCGTCAAGCATATAGGAATGTCATATTCCGAGATTAAATATTCAACGCTCCATACGTGTTGGAAAGCAGTATGGCCTGATATATCATTGGAGCAAGAGTATTCTCAGATAATTGAAATTGGTCAAGAAGTGGGTGGAGAAGATTTCGACGATACACCTGAAGCTGATATTGCTGAAATAATGGAAGACCAGGAATTACATGAAGATGACTTAATTGAAATTGTCAAAAGAATATTGGTGAAAACAAAAATGATGTTGAATCTGACGTTGAAGCAAAAGTCGTTCACGAGGGACTTGTGTTAGGAAAAAAATTAGCAAACTATTTTCAAGAAGATGATCCGAATGTTGAACGAGCTCTCAAATTTCAACGAGATGTTAATTAACTTTTAAGTCCGTATGAAGAAGTCTACAAAGATATGACTAAAAATAAAACACAAATGCTTATTTCATACTTTTCCCCTGAAAAGTCTCAGCAAACTACGACTAAAACTAATACGGCAACTGTAGAAAGAGAATCTAATGAGATTAGGTTATCAAGTGAGGAATCTTATATTTTTTCTATGAAATATATTTTTTGTTTTTTTAAATAAATTGAACTATTTTTATGTTTTCTATGATTTAAATGATATTTTTATATTTTATTAAGTGCATTAGTCATATTTTCTGTTCAATAAATGTCTAAAAAAGCTTATTTATAGTCGTTTTCGATTTATACAGTTTTTCCATATCAAAATGATTATTTTTGAATTACACGTAAAACGAGGGATAGGTGTACTTATAAAATTATATGATAATTGTTTATATAATTTGAATTGAATTATTCTAATAAATAATCTAATATAGTAAAGTTTGCGGCCCGCGGGTCATCAATTGGCGGCCCGCATGCTTTAATATTTTGAAAATATAATAAAAACTTTTTAAAATACGATATAATACAAAAAATGTAATAATGGGCCGCCGGTAAATATTGAACAAAATTTATTGTTTATTTCATATTTTTATCTATTTTAACCAATTAGTTTTGTATGCTACATTTTGAAAATTTGCCCGATTCATTATGCTTTATAATCAGGGCTATCAAGTATAAATAGTGCCAGTTTATCCTGTACCTAAGAAGCATAATTTATTTAACATGCACGCAAATGCTTTATTGTTTTTTAAGCGGTTGTCTCAGACCCCACTACGGGCTATTACTGCGCTTCTCCTATTCCTTAGTTGGAATTAGCACAGAAGCATTAGTTAAAAATTTACGCCTTTCAAACCTGCGGCCCACCGCATTATTCAAAAATATTGTAATGGCCCTTTTACCAAAAAGGTTGGCCACCCCTGTAGTAAACGATGATTTTGTGAATCCATTTATAACTATAGTCCTAATAGTAATTTAAGAAATTATAATTAAAAATTGTTATTTAACAATAGAAAACTATTCATAGTATTTTTGTTTGATTTTTTAAAATTGACAAAACTTGATTCTTTTGCAAGATACATTTTTCATTAAGTAATTTAAGAATTTATAAGTGTTATGTTCATCCTAAATTATTAAGAACCTTGAGTGTTGACTTAAATATTGGAAGTATAGCTATTATAACAATACAATATTATTTTATTATATTACTTTATAATAATTATTATAAAAAACCACAATCGCAACTGCGACCCCTCATTGTGTTCATTACCACAACCCAGTGAAGGAAAGTACTATTATCAAGTTATTTGAAGGCCTGTGATTACTGGTTAACATAATAATAATTTATTATAATAAAATAATATGCATATATTATTGAATTTTCCCAAATAATTCAAATGTGTATTATTGGCGGATAAAACTGTCAATAATATGGAAACTGTTAATGCAAATTTTGTTTTTTATTGACTTATTTTTAGAGAAATACACGGTTTACTCTAGTTGGTTTCCATAACAATAAGGCCGTGCTTGTTAAGTTATAATTTATTCTACAACTGATTAATATTGTTTTTATATCAATTTTAATTTGATTTATTTGTCACTTAAAAATCTCTTAATTTAATGTTTATATTTCATCAATAATATAAATAACTTTTGAACGTTTGGATAAAGAATTTCCAATTTCGTAAGCTCCCTGAAATGAGTTGCTATGAATATAAATGCCTAAAAGACCAGAAATAGAATAATCAATAAATAAAACAATTACTTTGGTTCGTAATAAATTTTCACAAATAGCAAAACATATTCCAAGACCTTCATCAAAACTTGTTCCTAAATTATTCATAGGGCATATATGATAACATCTAATTATTTCCTAACCTCTTCCTAACTCGTCTATAAGAACTAAAGAATTATCGGTAATAGTATTGATAATGTAGCTTATTTCTCTCATCTGCGCTCAATGAAAATTAGTAAGATCAATAGGATTGCATCAAATGAATTATTAATTCAAGTTCTATCAATTAAAGGTTAACCTCAATTGTGAAAGTAGAAGAATTTGATTGGATATCATCATCTACTCCGATTCGCGTAAACAAATGATCGGTCAAGCGTAAAGATACATATTCCGCTGGAATAAAACATCCTATTTGACCCATTATCTGAACCAAAGCAATTTGACGCAGATACATTGATTTACCACTCTATGTTAAAAGAAATTATATCCTACTTTTTTTAATATATAAAATTAATTAATTTAATATTTATTTTTTAATTTAATATCTTATTTTCTTAATGGATATAGATAAAAACTAATTTTTCTATTCAACACAAATTTTCGGTGCTGCCTTTATGTCTGGTACCGTATATTAAGTGGAAACAGGTTGCCACTGAGTGCTTGATGAAAAAGATTTAAATGTGTTGGATTAAAAAATCTGGCTAATCGTTTACTTAAGAAACTCATACAATTCTATATACTAAATTGGAGTTAGAATATTTCAATTCAAAATGAGAATCATATTTGTGAAGTTGAAGCAGTACATCAAGAACTTTTAAAAAAGCACCCTTAGTAAGTAAAGCGACAAGAAAATACCAGGCATTGTGCGTGTATAATTACTAGCCAGAAATTGCCCTTATTATTATCATTTCGTTCATCCACAAATTACTATTTTTCAAAAATTTACGTCATGGACAACAAGAAATTTAATAGACAAGCATATGGTCAAACGGTCATTTACCAATATCTGATCCAATCTTTTGAGATAAGGTGAATCCCGAATCAAGTCAGGTATCTCGGGGCTCGGGTTTAGTACATATTTCTTTACTGTAGACAACAAATTATCTGTTTCCTGATTCTCAATATATACATGCATATTTACTAAAAGTTTGCTAATAGTTCTTTTCTAGTTAAACAGTATCCTTTCTCGTAAGCACTTAAAAGTCTTGAACCATAAGCTATGACTTTTTCACAACCATTTTGAACTTGACTTAGAACAGCACCAATTCCAATAAAACACGCGTCAGTATCCAAAATAAAGTAATCAACCTTATTTGGAAACACCAATATTGGTGCACTCGATAATGCCTGTTTAAGTTTTCGGAAACTTTATTCACACTTGTCATTCCATTTAATATCTTTTTTCATGTCCTTTTGTAGCTTTATACAACGGTTTGACTATTTCAGCAAAATTTGGAAATCCCAAAAATGAACGTAGTTGCTTGCTGCATTTCGGTATTTCAACCTCAATAATTCTCTTTATCATATTGTTATTCGTAGATATTCCTTCTGCTGAAATTCACTCTTATAAAAATATACTTCTTAGGATTGATCCTTAATCCTGCTGATTTAATTCGCTTTAAAACTTCCTCTAAATTTCTATTGTGTTCTTCGATAGTTTTTCGATATATCAGAACATTATCTAAATATGATGCAACACCGCTATACAAAATATCATCAAATAATATGTGCACAAATAAGTCTTTGAAAAGTTGCTGGAGCTGTAGATAATCCAAATGGCATCCGATTGTAGCAAAACTGCCCTTTCTTTATAGAAAAAGCTATTTTTAATTGAACATAACTCCACCACCTTCCATCCGTCTTCTTGAACATCATTGAACATTTCGGATTTTTGTGTTCTTCACATTTAATTCAACGACTCAACAGACAAAATGTTTGTCATAGAGCGTATCTCGTTTAAAGGACGGTCTTTGTTATTTTCCCTATGACTTTTTGTAATCGATCCTATTTCATTTACTTCAGACTCCGACGTGTTGTTAAGTTCGATGCGGTACTCAATCTAACACAGATAGATAAACTCCACTGGTATTAATAGGTTGCGTATATGATATTTATTAAACAAATAAATAACGATATAGATTTAAATATTTATTGAATCAAAACTAAATATATATAATATAACACAACTATCGAATAAAAAAAAAGAAAACTGGCTGTTTGCTAAAGTACAGATATTGGTTATTCAAACCGTCCTGAAGATTATTACTAAGTATCAAGGCTGGCCCTAAATGTGCCAACAGCCCGATATAAGTGATAAGGATAAAGAAGAGGGGTTTCCCGAGATTTAAACGCGATACTATTAACCCAGAGAATTGGTTAATAGTTTATTTGTACAAGTCAAAACAGCTACAAAAATGTTTGCTGATGACTAAACCCTTTTTGTTTAAAATAAATATATTTAACAAATAAAAGATAATAAACTAACTAATATTTTTATCTACAATTAATTAGGTAAATATAACTAGATAGAACCAGATAATGGTTATTGTCTATTTCAACTTGAGTTGGTCAAAAAATTCCAAATAATTTGCAGCTTTTCATATAATAATGTCAGCTTTTCAATCAATAAGTATCACGCTATCCGACTTAAATTAGAATTAAAATTGTGCTCGTGATAATCGAAATTGTTCAATTATATTTAGTTTCGATCTGACTTTCTTCTAATTAAGATCTATTGTGAGCCTTCTTGTAATTCTAATATTTTCCGTCCGTTTCTTGCGTATTTCATATTTGTCCCTAAACTAAAATTTGTAACTGTATTTATATTATTTTAACTCAACTATATCTATTTTTAGTAATTATTTAAATACTAACTATATGTATTTATATATATTAAAATACTATTATTATTTAAAATCTAAATATAGTAATTGTTTATTGCTATTTATATTTTAACTCTAACTATAGTAATTATTTTCTATTTTAAGTAATTATTAAATACTATTTTTAATTTATCTTTGTTCCTTTCCTAAAATCTCTTTATGTCCTCATCTTGGCTCCTATTGAACCCCAACAGTGTCATCATTCTCAAGGTCTTCATACGAATAAATCAAATTTTCTATACTATTTTCTTCTTCAATACAGTGAATTCGTCTTGTATAATTACTTCTTAATAGAGGCAGTTTTTAAAAAAATGATCATTTTTACCGCATATTAAACAGCACTTGTTTAAAGGACAATTGTTCCGAATATAAACTGATTCCCACAACAGTAACATTTACCGGGTCGTAAAAGTCACAATTCTGGTTCCGTTTACCCTTTCGGTTTGTTGTAAAGTCGTCTTGCAATATGTGTCAAAGAAACCGTAGGACTAATGGGTCTCTGATTAACCAATAAACTTTCTGAACTTCGCTTTCTTTCAGTACCATGTTGTCTATTGTCATAATTGTCGTAAATTCTTTTTTTACTGACATACCGGTTATTCTAATCAATGATTGAACATTCCTTGCTACCGATGCATACGACGATTATTTCCTATCATCTGCCAATACAAATACCTCTCTGGTGTCTTCTGTATGTAAAGTATTTTTAAAATTTACATTCAATTTCTCTATTTCTGTAAGAGATACTTCTGGGTTCATTGCAATTGCATCTTAACTTTTTCTGAATACATACGTCTTGTTACAATATCATGTCTTGACAATCGTGTCTTTTGTTTGACTTTCGGAAAGAATTTCGCGCACTAATTTCCTCACTCTGATTATAAAATTTTCAAAACTTTCGTCCGATCTCTGCATTATCAGACTCATATCTTCGATATTTTGCAAAAAACCTTTAAATTTTACATATTTTAAAATAAACCAACCTTTTACCTCTTGATCTGAGGCCGAAGTCTTTTGTGTTTCCTTAAAGCCCATTCATAACTTTTTTGCGTCTCCATGCAATAACAAATCTAAAGCTGCTCCTAAATTGAGTGAATTTATCGTCACAATTTCTTCAATAGATACAAGCCAGTCGTATTTTCTTCTTTTCCTCCAAAAAAATTCTTTATCAATGGATAAATTGAATCTTGAATATTCTTTGGCAAAAATTCCACAATTTTCTGCCTTTGCAGTGAATTCGTCAGAGGTTACCAGTAGCATTTCCATTAATAATCATTAAAGTTAACACGTTATTTTCAAATATATATTTAATATCAAATCCGAATATTTAAACAAAATAACAATCTAAATATCGTCACTGCCATTCATTCTGCATCGCAACTTATTTAAAATTACACAAGTAAATCACATATTTGTTGAAGATATTTCCCAGTACACCTTCTTGTTCAAATATGGTGATTTCTTTTTTTAAACACTTCGTTATATGCCCTTCGCGTTCTGGGTTTTTCACGAAAATTTTATAAATTTTTGTTTGAAAATTGCTTCTTCTAACTTTTTCTTCAATGCTTTGTCAGATTTTCTGTAATTTCTATAAACCCTCCCCAATCTTAGAATCTAAAATTTCTTCTGATCGCTGTTCTAGAACTGTATCTTCATTCCAAAGTCCCATTTGATCTACAATACCCAACAGTATATCGAGAAATGTTGCTTTGGATACACGAGGAAAACTGAAAATATAATATTCACAAAAAAAGTGATAAAAAACGGTGGAAAATGTTGAATAAATGACATTAAATATTCACATCTTTTTAGCAAAGGATTGATGAAATTTTGAAGCATAGTAGCCATACGAAAATTGTCGAAATTATTCACAAAAAGTGATTAAAAAACGACAAAAAATATTATGACAACTTTTCGCTTTTCAGGATCATAAATTAAAATTAGTTCATAGAAAAAACCGAAAAAAACAATTATTTTTTGAAAATTTGAAATAAAAAAAGTTTTAGTTAAGTAGGTTGTTTATTATAAGGTTTCAATCAGTAATAAATGATTAGATTCATTTTATATGTATACCGAAACGAGTAATAGATGACAATGTTATATTTATTAAAATTTGTTAATATTATTTTAACTTAAAATTGATTTTAATTCAAATACCGAAATACCGAATTACCGGTATTTAATACCCTTATAAAAGCTCCAGTATTCCGGAATTGGATTCCATATCGCTAAAATTAAGTATTTACAATTTTCGAAATTTAGAATAATATAAATTCATATAGGTATTTGTCGTACACAACAAAAAACAATTATTTTTTAAGTGTCATAACTCTTACCATATTTGCACCGGTTACGATGGTAAAATTTGATAGATTTGCCGCATACTAAATTAAATGAAAATAGTATCTCAAATGTAATAATAATAAATTTCATTTAATTTAAAGTTCAACAAAATATTTATATCAATTGATTTCAAAACAATTTCATTTCACATTTGCGTGTTTGAATCATAATCGAAGAGAAATTTAATGAAATTTAATGTTCAATTTTTAACACATTTCTTATTTATTGACACTTGAAGCAACTTTTTGTAGAAATTGTAGAATTATGACTTTTATCTACTTATTATAATAAGATGAAGGTTTTAATAGCAAATTTAACTTTATTTTAAATTATTTTAAACTCAATCTGAAATAAATATCATTCAAAATATACGGCAATATTGCAAAATATGTGAAAATATCACAAGAAAATTATATTTTAGAGCCTTAATGCAAATGAGAACACCAGTAGAAAAGAATAGTATGAGGATAGTGATTATATATTATATAGATTTTTTTTAAAGTTTTGTCGTAATTGTTATATATTTTTGTTTGGTGCACTTATACAGGTCAGCAAACTGTCAAACAAAATATATATTAGAACAATTTGAAGTGTTTATTTTCTTGTTGTTTATGATTTCGTTGCATAAATTTAAACTTTTAATATTATAAAAAATAAAACATCCAAATCCCCATTTCGGGATCCAGCAAGCTTATGGGTTAGGTCTGGGGTCGATAACCTTTTCGTTGCAAAGAGCCAAATAATAAATCTTGATCCAGTTTAAAAAATTAAAGTGCCACATGAAAAAATACCATTATATATACTTCATTCAATAAAAGGATAACTTATCCTTGGAAAATTATTTAATAAAAATTTTCATTTAAATTTGACTTCTCAAAAGCCGACTATTATTCAAACTTTTGGATAATAAATTTAAAATTCTTACTTTATTTTACTTATTTAAAAATAATTACTTTAATTTTAAGATATTACTTTAATTTACTTATTTAAAATTACTTTTAAAAATTTAGCCCTGAATTTACTTTAATTTTAAATTTGAACCCATAATTTACTTTAATTCAAATTTTAGACCTTTAATTTACCTATTATTATTATTTTGTGGGACTGGTGGCTAAGTGGTGAATTTACTTTTTGGTTTTTGATTACTACTACTATGTGAGCCCGTCAAATACAAAAGGGGGTATTGCGATTACATAATAATGACCGATTACATAATGTGCATATTGTTGCTACTGACCATTCGCATGGCTATTATGTAATATAAACATGTACGTAATAAACAAACACCATTCGCGTGCCCATTACGTCATATACACACCTGTTGCTAACATACCTCGTACTGATCACTAAATATACTGACCATGGCTACCGTGTCGTCATACTTAGTGTTCACTGGTTGCTAACTGTCTCCATGTAGTAACAACACACACACACACACATTTCAACACATCGACTACTATTATGTGAGAGTGCAGTTTACTATTGACTACTCTATGTGAGGATCCAGTACTATCGACTATTAATACAACCGAGTAAGACCAATGCTAAAATACAATACCACGACCACCAATACCACTACCACTACCACAACCAACACCACGACTACGACAGCGACAGCTACTACTGCTACTAGTTTCTATGTGGAAATTTCTCTTGTTTTATTACTTTCATATCGTTTGCATACCTTATATTAAAAATGGTCAATCGACGAAATTTTTCTATTATTAATTGAAGGGTACAACAAAAAATAATTAATGAAATCACAAAATACAATAAAATAAATCCCCAAATGGTCTGAATAGTCATATCAATTATTATTTATTGCTTGTTTACTGCATTTTAAAGGTTTATAATACCATGCACCTTTAAGTAAAAATCATTAACTGATTTCTATGAAAATTTCAATTTATAGCAAATTTATAACTGTTAAAAATTAATTTTTGAAAACTTGGATTTAACGTCAAAACCAAAAACCAAAAAGTAAATTCACCACTTAGCCACCAGTCCCACAAAATAATAATATTAAAATAATAAAAATAATAATAATAATAATAATAATAATAATAATAATAATAATAATAAATAATAATAATAATTTATATCAATCAAAGCACGATTACTTATAAAATTACTTTTGAAGCAATCAGATTTATTCTCAAACCAGAGCTTTAATTTTTAAATAAATTTAATTAAATAATAAAAGAGTTTTCAAAATACAAAAATTTATTTTAAATAAAATTGGCATCATTAAAAAATATCTCGATCAATTCTGGATCATCTTCATAGTTGGATCATCTTGGTTGACATCTAAATTATACCCGTATGCAAAACTTCTATTTTTACCAACCTAGTGTCGTATATCATCGTTGTTAATTACCGCAATTTTACAATTCTTAAACGTAAACAACTAACGATTTCGAGTTCCTATTCGAGTTTGAGGAACAGAAAAGATTTTATTGTTCTCATAACAGTCAAGATAAGAAAGATGTTTTATTTCAGTTCCTTTCAAAGTAATTCCTTTTGCTTTATTACTTTCAGTTTCACCTATAAGGAATGGGTTTTCTTGTGACCAATAAGGCTTATATCCAAGTTCCTTACTGTCATCTTTGAATTTACCTATTACTGAGTCAAGATTTCTTAAATACAAAGAATGGTTAGAGTCATAATTTGAAGTATCCAAAAGAATATCTGAAATCATTGCAGGTAGAAGTGTACTTAACTTGAAATTTTTAATTTCAAGGAAGAAAGACTCAATGTCGCCAGCCACAATGTCAATCTTACAATTGAATTTTTTCGATATTTAGCTAATTCAAGATACTGAAGTTGATACATCCTTAGTTTCGATAGATCTAGACCTGTTTGACCAATATAACTAGGTCTATCTAAACAAATCAAATCTTTATTCAGATGTGCTGCAATCAGATCGTCATCAATTTTGATACACTTTCTAAAAGACAGCTTTGAAGAATATGTTTCATCCGTTTTTTAAGATTTTCCACTGATTTTCCATAAAGACTATTATTTAAAAGCTTAAAGTAGTTCTTATCTAGATTATTTGTTGAATCAGCTCTCAAAGAAGTGTTATATTAATAATAAATATGAAAATTTACTTTCTTTAAAATTTTAAAAATGTAAATTTAATGAAAAATGAATTTGTTAAATTACCAACGACTCATATTATTTGTCTTTGCTTCACTTAATTAATGACAGCTGGTGCTTCGTTATATTTTAGTCGAAATGAGCCGAGTCGGTGAAAATCCTTAAAACTATTTTTTCAGTTATAATTTCAGAAAGAGCATCAATTCCCGAGGAAAGTAAAGAAGAGTAATTATTAGATTTATATTTTTAGTAGATAACTGTAACATTTTACAAAAAAATGAAATTAACATAAATAGAAAATTCAATTCAATTTTATTTTTAATATTTACGTTAAATTATATAATCTCAAAAATTTGATTTAAATTTTTATTAAATATTTAAATTTATAAATTAATAAAAAACTTACAACGTGATTAGATATAGTTTCTTTATTCGATAACCGATCAAGCAAAGGATTACGACAATTTTTTATTGCAAGTGTATCGGTAAATTCAGGACGTACTGTGTAATAATGTCAGTTTTATTGATTATTATTTGTGAAAAGTAATCAATACTTACTGTAATTTTGCATTTTACTAACTTGAGCAAACGATAATAATAAATCTAAAGTTGCAGAGATTTCAGATAACCTATAAAGCACTCCCATGTGCACCCGAATCGCTTTTATTAACTCAGAGAGCAACCTAATTGTGCATATATTGTAAATAAATTAATAACAACTTTTATAGATAACAGTGGTCTACTAAATTTTTAAAAAGCTAGTATAAACTAACAATTCCGCTGTTAAATATATTTCTGCCAGCGCACCTTTGAGCCTTTCTAAATTGATTAAAAGTTAACAAATCCAAAAAACATTAAAAAATTAATAATATATAACAATTAAAATTTGATTAAACATTATGCGTTTACTTTTAATGCATCATTAAGTGAAAATTTTTGATTAAGAAATAAATTTTTTAATCTAAATAAAATGATTTTTTCCAATTTCACCACTGATTATTTTTTCCATTGAATTTATTAAAAAGAGAGCTTGAAGAGTATAAATCAGTAATATATAATATGTTGGGGAAAAATTTTTTGGGGGAACCATTTTTCCTTAACAACAATTGTTAAATGCAATAATGATCAAATTCACTTCAAAAAGGCAATGCCGAAAATTCATGAGTATCAAAAAACATCGATATATTACTGATTTATAGTCTACAAGCTCTCTTTAATAAATTCAATAAAATGATATTAGAAAAATATAAACATTCGGCAATTCACAATTTTCAGTATTCTAATTTTTTAACCTAATTTTTGATAAGATACCTTTGTTTAAAATATTTCAACTCATCACTGCCCGTACCCAGTAATAAAATAAATTGTAGTTCATTTCCTTTAATTTCCTTTAAAACTTTAAGCAAAAATTCTAATTTACTTTTTTAATTATTCATTCACATTTTTTAGAAATTCTATTTAGAAAAATATCACGGTAATTTTGTATTAGTCAGTAAAATAAATATATGGATAATACTTAATAAAAATATCGTAACGCAGATAGACATTACGAAAATTATGCATATATATAAACAGTGTGGGGCAAAAAGGTCTGACACATTTTTTAACTTAAATAAAATCAAATTAAAATTAATAAATAAAAAAGATTTTATGATGCCATTTTATTTTATGTTCTTTGGATAATAAAAAAAAGTATTTTTATTTCCCAAATTTATATGTGATGTCATTTTATTTCATTTTTGTTTACAAATAACATCAGTAAAAAGTTCGCCGTTATTGTCCACACACTGTTGAAGACGTTCATGGACATTGTCCATAACTCGGTGGATCATTTCATGTGGAATAGCTTCAATTTCTCGGTGAATTGAATTTTTCAATTTTTCAATATATCTGGGACCCTAAATATATAACTTTAATTTTAGGTATCCTCAGAAAAATCATATGGACTCAAGTCAGGTAATCGGGCAGGCATACCAAGGTTCCCTCAGAATAAAATTAAATGACAGAGGAACACTTCCCTCGAAATTTCCATTGAACGTCTAGATGTGTCGGTTGTTGCACCATCTTGTTGAAACCAAACATTATTTTTGACGTTAAGTTCATCCAATTTTGTTCGCAGAAATATCCAACAACATGCAATATTGTTCAAAATTGACGATCACTGTGACATTATCTTCTTCAAGAACGGACATAAAATACCAAATTCTGCTATCGCACTCCATACAAGTTACATGTGGACTGTGCAGGATTCGTTCGTGTAACTCATGAGGATTGTTTTGGGACCAATTGCGGAAATTTACTTTTTTTATTATTCAAACCTTATATACCCAGTTGACAAATATAAATACTTTTTTATTTAATTTTAATTTGGTTTTATTTAAATTTCATGCGTCAGATCTTTTTGCCCTGTATTTAAATAATTATATATATGCACTTGTAAGCAGTTTCTGTCTATAGACTATTTTTTTGGTCTTCAGAGGTGAATATGATTTTTCATACGCCATGTTTACAAGTTTGCAGATATTTTTTCTGTGAATTAGCTAATTTAAAAGTGATGTGGTTTCTAGTGTACCAGGGAAAGTGCAGTGTAGTTGAATCAGCAATATTGTATACTTACCTGGCGCGAAGAGAAATCTTCGCGTCTCCTGCATAGTACTGATGAGAGCCTAAAGCTCGAAACTAGTCTACTATTGGGATTTGCACTGGGTATCACAAAGCTTGTAATGTTTATATTATTCAAATGTTAGACATCCGTAAAAAAATTTTTTTACACCATATATATATATATATATATATTTATAATAAGTACTTTTTTTTCAAATTTCACCACTGATTTCTTTTCAATTGACATTATATTTATTAAAAAGCTTGTCTGATATTTTCTTAATTATTTTACATTTTATTTTGGTGCTACCGAGATACAAAAGATTTTTAGCAACAATAAGTTATTAACTGAAAATTTTTTTAAATACATAAACAATAATTACAATAAAACCTGGCCATGTTGAAATAAATGCTTCACCTTATTATTAAAAATTAAATTCTATTAAAACATATTATATCATTAAAGTATTTATAATAAAAAGGTATAACTTGTTGATTTTATGAAAAAGGAAATCTCTAAAATTTGGCTTTTATAAAAAAATATATATGGAACACAAGTGATTTAAAATTTTGATGCACTTTATAAATTAAAATGAGTATTTTTCAAAAATAAAGCTAAATTACCGTTGAATTTCATCTAAAAAAATATAAATAGTTAAAAATCAAATCACAACTGAATTTCAATAATGATTAAATCTTACAATTTTCTCGGTAGTGCACGTAAGAAAATTTTTAACTATCGCCACTTTTATGAATGGTAAACTTAATCGAGGTTTAACTGATACATTTGTCAACGGTAACTGTATGTAGAATCCCCGTGAATTACTGAAAGCAACTCGAAATGGAAGAACATGTTCTTCAGATAGAGCTTGAACTTCGTCTTAAATAAACTTTAGTTGAAATTTGATAAAATAATATTATAGAATTTATGCAGTTAGATTATAACAAGTAAATGAATTTTAAACTTATTCTGTTTATTAGAGGAATGAAATATCATTTCCAATACCGAATACTGGTGTACTTATTGTATGAGTCAATGTAATCAAAATGTAGAAAGTTAAAGCAGATTAATAAAATGTCATAATATACCAAAATACGATTTGAAATACCTAGATCATGAAATATTGGGACTCAATAGTTAACCGTTTATTATATATTGATATACTAAGAAATTATTTGACTTTAGATTTATACTTATAATATTTAAACGACAATATGCATGCCTTTGTATCTGCAAAATTTCTCTTTCCATTACACAAGTGCTAGTACGATTTATAATTCGTTGAAAATCATTATCATTCACATTCAGCTGATTATAATCAACAGCTAAAATAAATTTTATTTTACCACGGCTCCCTTAAAAATATTTGATCTCTTCCATTTTATAAAATATACAAAAATTCTTAGTACTAAAAAATTTATTAAGATAAACTCTTATACACAAGAAAAATCGAAAATTAATATTTTATTATCGTCCCTTAATGATATGGATGTGCTTGCCTATTAGTGCAAAGTTTATCAAATCTAGGTGTCATTGATGAGATAGCTACTCGAAGCTCCTTTTCTAAAATCAAACGAGCACGATATTTCGATTTTATTGCAACTAATGCAGAAATCCTGTTTCGCATAAAAAAAATGTAGCGAACTGCAGCAATACTTTTAAAACTTTATTTGACAAAATATTATATTCACTCTTAATATCTAGCCAAAATTGAATCAGAAATACATTCTGAAATTTTTGTTTAAAAGAAGTATCACAAGATAATTCAATCACGTTTTCTTTCTCAATAGTTGTTAATTCAAATTCGTCATCTTCTTCGCCGATAAATGGATTCTGTATCCACGCATATTTTGTAAAATCAAGATCATCATAATAATTCAAAAAATGAATTAACAAACTATCCAAGTGTTCAACAAATAGATTTCTATATTAACTTGGCAGATAAACTCATAAGTGGAAACATGTCAAACCTATTTTTTTCAAAGTTTTTCTTTCATATCTCCATTTTTTAATGAATGCTTTCACTTTATCTTTTTGAATCAATAAATGCATTTGAGGCCCTTGCATCGATTTATTCAAAACACTCAATTTTCCTAAAATTTCCACCAAATAGGTAAGTTTAATAATAAAATTATCATCCCTAAACATATTTGCATCCACATTATGATTTTCTTCTAGAAAAATTGAAATTTCTTCTTTGAGTTCAAATACCCTCTAAATTACTTTTGTATGAGATAGCCAGATCACTTCACAATAGTACAAAAGTGAGGTGTCAGCAGTTCCCGATCGCCGACGGTGGCACTTTTCGAAAGCGGTATTTTCTTATTTTTTTGTCAATTCCAACAAGAAAAATAAAATGTTTTTCTTGGGTTGGGTTCGAAATCTTGAAAGAAAAATCTTGACTACCTTCACCTTGGACATATAAGTATAAGTTAAATATATTTTTGAATGAAATTATTTGTTAGAATGAAATTAGGTAATTTTTAACTGAACTTAGTTAACTGTCTTTTAAAATAAAATTATTCGTTTTTTAACCAGAATTTTCGAAAAAACAAATAAAATACAAAAATATGTATTAAGTTCAAATATTCAGAGTTTTTCTATTTTTCTTCAATTTCAAAATTACATTTTTTATTTTTGCGGCGGCAAATTTGCATCTTGCCTACACACAGAAAACTTCTAGAACCGGTACTGCCCTCACACATATTTTTTGATACGATAGCTGATCTGTAGAGCATGCAATGCATCCAGAGAGCCTCGAGTGTTTTACTTTTAATTAGTGCTTAAAGGCCAATTTTGTGTCCTGACATTGACTGTGCACCGTCTGTACAAAGCCCAATGCAATTGTACCACAATATGCCGTTCTCATAAAAAATTGTCGATTATATTAAAAATTTCACTGAACGTGGCTTTGCCAGGAATGTGTTTGCAAAATAATATATCTTCAATTATGTTAGAAAAAGACATAGTTTCACAAAAATATTTATTCACTACAAAATCTAAACGGAACACACAATCGTTATACTATTTATAGTACATTGAATTGCGTAATCTACAAAAGGGAGAATTATTAGTTTAAGTGATACTGTTGACACAGAAGACAAACATACTTACTTAATTTAGTTATACAAGCATTCCCGCATCATTCAATAGATATCAAGGTCTAGTGACCTGGTTATGTAAGTAATTCTTTGGAAATTATTATATCATCTTACATCCCCCTCCATTTAAAACTTTTGATCCATTCTACATTTCGAATTATTTCTTTGCCTTGCTTATTCTTTAGAACATAGCTTCTGTCATGTCGTTTTCCAGTTATTTCATAAGGCCCTTCATAACGTTCATCCATCTTTCTAGTATTTTCTTTTTTAACCAATACTTGGTCTCCAACTTCAAAATTCCTATAATTTTGTGTAATTAAATTCTTTTCTATGTTTTGTTTATGTTTAATTCCCTCTACGATCTCCCTTCTCCGATTATTAGCATCATTATTTTGTATATTTAAATTCTCTTTTTCCATCCATTGTCTACAAATATTCCGTCCAAATATTATTTCAGAGGGCGAAAATCCGGTTGTCTGCTGTATCGTCGCATTTAACATAAATTCCACATCTGGCAATATTTCTGCCCAATCTTTATGCCGTTTGTCTTTTAACGTAATTGCAATTGCATCCCTTATAGTTCTAAATTGCCTCTCAACTAAACCGTTTGTACTATGATGATATGGGCTTGAATATATTATTGTAATATGATGCGTTTTCAACACTTCTAAAAGGAGTTGAGATTCAAATGTTTTTCCTCTATCGGAGTGAATGATTTTAGGGGCACCAAATTTCAAAATCCAATTTTCTCTTAAAATCTTTGCCGTCGTCTTTTCATCCTGATGAGCAACTGCCGTCAATGATATATACCTACTGAATTGATCAATTATAGCTAAAATATATTGTTTTCCATGAATTGTTTTCTTAAATGGTCCGCAGAAATCAATAAATATCTCTTTGAAAACTTCATCTGTACTCTGTTTAATCAGCGGTTCTTTGTTCGTCTTGTCCACGTCTTCCGTTTCTAACACTGTTCACAATTTTCAATCACTCTTCTAACTTCATTTTCACTAATTTTCATTTTCATATTTTTCCGTGCATATTCGTAAATTTTTTTTACCCCTGCGTGACATAAGTCTTTATGTATATTAAAAATTACACCTTCATTATTTACTTTTATTTCTTGGTCCATATTTTCTATGGCCAATATTTTAGTTTTATTTTTATCTACCTTGGCGTTTTCATGAACTGTTTGGCACTGACTACATGAAGTACAGTCTTTCCTTGATAGGGCATCTGCGTTAGCATGCAATTCTCCTTTTCTGTATTCTAATTTGATATCTAACCCACTTAAATAGTTAATCCATGTCTGGAATTGTGCTGTAATTGGCTTTTTTGTTTTTATCATAAAGGTTATAGCTTTATGATCGGTTCTTAAAGTAAATCTTTTTCCATATAGATAGTGTTTGAAATGCTGAGTAAAATGATAGATTGCAAGCAATTCCTTTCGCGTAATGCAGTAACCGATTTCGTGCTTATTCATTGTCTTTGATCCATATGCAATAACTTGTTCTTGTCCATTACTACTCAACTGCGAAAGCACTCCCCCAATCGTATCGAAACTAGCATCTGTATCTAAAATAAAGGTTTTTCGTAAATCCGGAAATCCTAGTACTGGGGTAGACGTTAACGCTTTCTTTAGCGTGTTGAAATTTGTTTCACATTCTTCAGTCCATATAAGTTTATCTTTGTTAGACCCACATAACCTTTCTAATGGTCTTGCATACTTGGCGTAATCTTTAACAAATTTTCGATAATAATTTGTTAAGCCTAGAAAGCTTCTTAAACGTTTAATACATTTTGGTTTTTCATATTCTTGCATTGCTTTTATCTTTTCATAATCTGTCTTAATACCATTTTTATTTATAATGTGTCCCAAAAATTTTATTTCTAGTTTGTTAAAACAACATTTTTCTAAGCTTATTTTCAAACCAGCTTCTTGAATCTTTCGAAAAACTCTTTCTAGTCTTTTTTTATGTTCGATTTCATTATCTGCAAATATAAGGATATCGTCTAAATAAACAATTGCTTCTCTCCAATTAAGATCACCCAAAACTTGAGTCATTAATTTTTGAAAAGTTGCTGGAGCAGCTGCAATTCCAAAAGGCATTCGGTTAAAACAATATTGACCATCTTTTGTTGAAAATGCAGTCTTTATTTTTGATTCCTCTTCTAATTCCACTTGATAATAAGCATTACCAAGATCGATAGTGCTAAATATCTGTGCTCCATTTAGGATATCCATCATCTCTTCAATATTTGGTATTGGAAATCGAGGTCTCTCCGTAATTGCATTTAGTGCCCGAAAATCCAAACATATTCTAATATCTGATTTATTCTTTTTTAACACACATACCAATGGGCTATTCCACACCGAGTCACATTTTTTTATAATTCCTGCTTCTTCCATGTCTTTTAGCATGTCTTGTATTTTGTGAGCAATATGAATCGGCTGACGTCTAGGATTAATTGTCACTGGGCTACCTCTAGTAACTATCTTATGTTTAATTAACTGTGTTTTTCCTACATCCCATTTATTTTTCATGAATATATCCGAAAATTCTTTAAGTAATTTATTAATCGTTGGGTCGATAATTCCTTTCAAATTGTTTTCCTCTAAATTCATTAATTGATTTTTTAATTTTACTTTAGTTACTGCCTGTAATTTAATATCAAAACAATTCATCATTTCTACGCCTGCAATTACGCTCGGGTTAATCTTATTTGCCACAAAGAATCTTATTACCAATTCTAATCCCGAAATTCTCACTTTTAGTAATATTGTTCCTATGATTTTAAGTGTGCTCTCGTTTGCACATGTAACCATAATATTGGATTCCCCTATTTTATCACGCATCTTTAATTTACTAACAACATCTTCGCTAATCACGTTTATTCTAGCCCCGGTATCCAAAAGACAATCAACTTTTATTTTATTTTCCAGCCAAATACCTACACTAGGTCTGCCATTCATTCTTTCGTAAACGAATTTAGGTGCAAAAGGTCTTTCTTTATTTTCATTAACTTTATTATTAATTATATCGATACTCATAATCTTATCAATTTTGTTATTAATTTCATAAAAACTATATTCAAAATAATTTTCAAAGTCAAAACATTCACAATCATTCATAATTACATCATTAATTTTTAAATCATCTTTAAATTCATTCATTACGGAAATCTTGAAATCACAAGCATTCAAATTCAAACATTCTGTGTCAACAATATACTTACTTAAACCAAATTTATGGCTCCTAGCAACTCCCTTGAAACTGGAGCCTCCCCTTTTAGCTGTTCGCAATCTTTTTGCATGTCATCCTGTTGAATCAGCTCTCCTTCCTCGTATTCGTAGTCGTATATCGCATTGCATTGTCTTCGATGTGGTCCTCTGTCTGAAGATTGGTTTCTGCTTTGATATTGTCCTCTGGATCCAAATTGTTTTTGGTTTCTATCATAATTTCTTCCGTTGTAATATGCTTCTGTTTTAACTGAATTTCTTCTGATGTCCCAACATTGATGCTTGAAATGACCATTTTTGGAACATTGAGAGCATTTTACGTTTGGGCATTCTGCTCGAATATGTCCTTGCTCTCCACACGCCCAACATCTCTGCAGTTTAAATCGCCTGGTCCCGTTCTTCCAGTCACTTTTATTTGGCATATTGAAGTTCGCGGCCTCATTGGTTCTAGAGTTAGAAAATATTGGAGTCTTATTCTGTTGGTACAACTGAGTTTTTCTCGGACTTTTGACTGTCTCCGCATATGATTTATTTTCATGTAGAGATGCTAATGATTGCTCACTTGAAAGCTCTTTTTGAATTTCTTCCATTCTTGATATCACTTCCTTGGCCTTATCTACTGATTTAACTTCTCTTAATTTCAATTCTTTTTTTGTCTCCATATCTTCCATTGCATTCTGCATTAAAAAATAACATTAATGCCGGTTTTGTTAATTTGTGTCGAAGAACATTGTCGACGAGCTTTTCCACTTTATTGAAAAATTCGGTGCACGAGTCATTTCCTTTTCGATATCTTAAAGCTGCGTCTAGATCCATGGCTAGATTTTTCCTTGGCTCGAACGCTTTTCTTAATCTTTCTTCATAGCCTGAATAATCGCTCTGTACTTCTTCATATTTCTGGATCAACTCTACCGACAGAAAGGCCTTGGTAAAAATTTCTTGAGTTTCTTGCGGTTGTTGAGTGAATTCGAAAAATCTCTTCAATTCCAAAATAAAAATTTCTAAATCACCATTTGGCAGCAATTGATTAGGTGGCTTGATATAGTTCTGGAGTCCTGGCGTGGTCGCCATGTTAGAAAAAGACATAGTTTCACAAAAATATTTATTCACTACAAAATCTAAACGGAACACACAATCGTTATACTATTTATAGTACATTGAATTGCGTAATCTACAAAAGGGAGAATTATTAGTTTAAGTGATACTGTTGACACAGAAGACAAACATACTTACTTAATTTAGTTATACAAGCATTCCCGCATCATTCAATAGATATCAAGGTCTAGTGACCTGGTTATGTAAGTAATTCTTTGGAAATTATTATATCATCTTACAAATTAAATGCGTGTCTTTAGCTACATCGGTTGCTTCATCTACTTGTAAGGCGAATTTTTAAGTGTGTATTTGAGAAACCATCAATCAGAAACCTTTAAAATTAAAAATTCAAAAATATATAATAAAAATTTTAATTTGTTTATACACATTCATAAAATTTTCAAAATTTTGTATATTTTTTGAAAATTATCAGAATTTTTAATTTAAAGGTTTAAAAAGTTTTACTTTAAAATTTGAAATCATTTTTATTATAAGAAACCTTTCACGTATTATTTAATAATAAAAACTTCGAGAATATAAAAAAGTTATTTAAAATAAAATATCTCTAAAGTAATTTATTTAAAGTCTATATTTTGCTATATAAATACAATTAAAAAATAAGAATTCCTCCCTCAAATGTAGGAGGAATTATAAAACCAATCAATAAAACAAAAACACTTGTAAAATTGAATCACAAAACTCAACTGGTTGTTGGAATTGAAAGTGAAATTAACATGGAGAAATAAAAATCTAACACCAGAGTAGCTCTCAGACACAGTAGTAACAAAGTTCATAAAATCCTTCCAACCGACATGATCCATTTGTCGCAATGATGATGATGGAAAAGGCTCCTGATTCTACTTATGAAATAGTTGGCGACCTCGATAAAAAGATACAAGAAATCAAAGAAGTTATTGAATTATCCATTAAATATCCTGAATTTTTTGAATCCCTTGGCATTGCACATCCAAAAGATGTTTTATTATACGGCCCTCCTGGAACCAGCAAAACATTAGTAGCTAGAGTTGTTGCGCATCACACAGATTGTTCATTTATTCGTGTTAGTGGATCCGAATTGGTTCAAAAATATATTGGTGAAGGAGAAGGAATGGTTAGAGATATATTCAAAATGATCAAGCAACACTCACCAGCCATTAACTATATGGATGAAATCGAGTCTATCGGATCATCAAGAAATGGATGATGTAAAGGAGGTGATAGTGAAGTCTAAAGGATAATGTTAGAATTACTCAACCAATTAGATGGTTTTGATGCTACAAACAACATAAAGATAATCATGGCAACAAATAGAATAGATATTCTTGACAGTGCTCTTTTGCGACCTGGAAGAATCGATAGAAAAATTGAATTCNCAAAGTTTTGTTTCTCATACATTAAAGTGTATGTTGCAATGGCTTGTAGCCTATACAAGCTGTGGGAAATAGCTATAATGTTATTTATTGCATGGAAACCGCTTTATTGATTTTTCAGAGATTATTCTTTTAAATTTGAATTTTGTTTTTCAATTTTTGCAATAAAGTATTAAAAAGGCGAAGGCCACCCTCTTAAGTATGCCGCTACAGGCGGCCGCCTGATCTGCCTGTGCGTAACGCCGGGCCTGTTTATAAGAACTTTTTCCAATTTCATCACTGATTTATTTTCCATTGACATTATATTTAATAAAAAGCTTGACTATAAATCAGTAAATATATCGAAAACATCGATATATTTACTGATTTACAAGCTTTTTATTAAATACAAAATAAGATGTGTAAATAAATTTTAATTTTAAATTTTTAGTTATAATAAATTAACAACTTGCTTGCGTTTACAAAATTTTTGGTTTCACCTTTGATCGTTTTTTAATAAGATCATTTTCATATTATTGTCTGTAAGATTAGATCAAAACAATATATAAAGTACACGATATTTCGTCATAGCCATCATCAAGTGTATATTTCCGAAAGAAATATCATGTACCTTATACATTGTTTTCATCTAAAGTCTATAATATGAAAATTATTAAAGAAAATTGAATTTTAAAACTGAAACTTTAATCATGCTACTCCTCTGTTTTTACTATATATAACTTATGCCAGTGACTGAGTAACAGCAGTTGTTAGCGCAGTGGTTCCCAGTTTTCTTATGGTTATTCATTACCTAAGCATCTTTAAAACTCTGATGGTACCTTTGAAATATAATTTTTTTTTAAATCACTTGAAAATATATGAAAAAGCCCAGATTGGTCACTAAGTTGATTTAAACTAACTTCCACAGATCATTTTAATACTCTAGAATATAATAAAATGAAGATAGAAGATATTGTAAAAAATCAACGTTAAAAGATTGCAAAAAGATAAAATATTAAACTGAGAGTAATCTGAAACAGTTTGTTGAAAATTGAAAATATCAAACTAATTTCTCATACCAAATGATGGTTGCAAAATGTTGGCACGAAGAAGCCGATATCCACCACTAGTTGTAGTAAAATTTAATGCAGAAAATAGCGAGCCGTTTTCAGTGAGATCTTTAGAATTTTCAACTAATTCAAGATTTCTTACTGAAGCAACATCTGACAATCCGTTGTAAAATAAAAATTAAAATTACAAATTATTACCAATTATTGTACATTTTACTGATCCAGAAAATATAATTCGTAAGGATCCAGGAGCAAATAATATGTTTTGAATAAATTCAACGTATTTTATTATTGCAGCACATGAAGCTAATGCATAATATCTATAATAATTTAATCATGTAAGTAATAATAATAATAATAATAATAATAATAATAATAATAATAATAATAATAATAATAATAATAATAATAATAATAATAATAATAGTATAAAGTGATGATTTCTTGGTAGCAGCATTTATTATTTAAAACAATAAAATGATAATTTAAGCCTTTTGCTGCAAATAATGTATTTAATGAAAAAATTTTCGACTATAAGATAGTCCTTGTCAATCTCCTGGAATTTAGCAATGTTCTTCCCGAAAATACCTTTCAATCTTTCTTTTATTTCCTTTCTCTTAATTCTCATTGGTTCTAAATATAATATATACTTTCGTTTTATGAATTTTTTAATTTTTTTATTTATTAAAAATCTTTAAAATTTTTATTGAAAATTAAAATTAAAAACAAAATAAAATAAAGACCATTGAAAATTTCAAAATGACACAAACTAAAACTCATTTTATTGTTTTAAATAATAATAATAATAATAATAATAATAATAATAATAATAATAATAATAATAATAATAATAATAATAATAATAATAATAATAATAATAATAATAATAATAATAATAATAATAATAATATAAAGTGGCATTCGAAGGTCGTACTAATAGTTTCATAAATTCTAAGAAATACTAAACGCGATACAGTAGAGCTCATAAATTTTCCCCTTGTAACAGACCATAAGAAATTTTGATCCTTCTATATCGCCTATTGCGTAAAGTAACAAATTCTGTGGAATTTTCCTAATGTTTTAATAAGTATGTGTACGTTTTCAAAATATAATATCATCTAGCATTCAATGGTAAATAGATATTTCGAAGTATTATTTAAGATTGGATTCATTTTTCTCTTGAATGAACTTTGCTGACCAATGTTATTGACCAATGTGAGTGATGTAAAATGATCGAATTGAAATTTAGTATTAACAAAAGCTTCAAAATACAATAGTATAGTCAAAATGAGATCTTCTATTCTATTAAGAATTATGTCACCTGCATAAGGTGAAAATTAACCTTAAATTTAAGATTTTGAAATCACTTTTCTCGTCAACGAATACTAAATTTTGTTTTCTTTTCACTAACTTAACATTATGTACACTATATTAAACCCAAATAATAATTTTACATTATTAAAAGAAGATCATATAAATTTCATTAGTTTAGAAGTTGAAAGCTTTGCTTTTTGTTTGTCAGAACTTTTAAATTGAAATTTTTCTGTGCAGTCACTTTTACGTATTACGTGAAAGAATTTGTAATCCCTCTCACTTCTAGTAACACTCCGTAACAAATTTTTTCAATTATCACCATTGATTTCTTTCCAGTTAACATTGTATTTATTAAAAAGCTTTACAATGAATCAGTAAATATATCGATGATTTGTTTTGAAATTCACAATATATACAGGGGCCCGGCAAAAAAAATTTCGTTTTTCTATGTCGATTAAATCACATCAAAATCTAAAAAAATACAATTCAAAACATTTATTTGAAAAAATCACATGGGCAAGTATACTAAAAGTGTAAACTATATCAGAGCCTAGACATAGACTCCATCAGCTTCAATGACACTCTCGAGTTGACGTGTAAAATTTTGAAACTCGCATGTGAGCTTGGCTTCCGATGTTGTCTCCAAATATTGGCGAAAATTGTTACTCACCTCTCCTGAATTACTGAATTTTTTTCCACGTCGCTATTACTCGTAATTACTGAAGATAAAGCGCTTTAATAGAGACACACGGTGTTCTTCAAGCTAAAGTCAAATCAACTGTGCCAAGTGATGTCTGGCATTGTCATGCTGAATAACCATTTCCAAAACAGGTAGCATTGTTTGAAAGTTTGAAATCATTATCATTGATAGACCCACCGCCGTGAAGAAGTTCGAAATACGTGAGTGATTTTGCATAGTTGCTCGCAACAATAATCAGAACTTTGCGATCAGATATTGTCCATTTAGCAATAGTTAGACGATAACCTGTGCCATCTACTCAAATACGGTTGCATTCTTTTGGAAGTACGTCCCATTTTCATCGATCTTTTCCTTAGCCCTTCGTGCTGAATAAACATTCAACATTTCTTGACAGCAAGTAATACTAATTCTCTTGTTATATCAGTCAAAATGTGAGAAACACATCTGCTGTTCGTTTCTTCAATATATGTGACTCTTGAAATGGCTGGACAGCTTAAGTGGCAAACTTCTTCAATCATTTCACGCACAATTATGATATTCTTTTCTGCAGTACTCGTTCTTAGTCTTCCTGAACATTCTTTTCGCTAAAAAGTGTTCGCTGTTCTCCTGCAAACTCTTTGGTAATCTGCTGTACTCTCCGAAGGCTAACGAACTTCACTGCACCCCAACTTTCGACAAGAAACCGTTGGATTTTGGTATCCGAAGACTTTATTGCTTTGTTTTAATCGTTAATGCTAAATAATTTAACCAACTCTAAGCAATTTGTTTTAATTTAAATCTTAAACTTTCCAGTCTTGTTAATGATTGGTCTTAGAAAATTTACCTAAGAAAGATCTATTTAAGAAGTTTTAACCTTGATTTTCAGATATTTTCTGTCTGATAAAAACGAAGTTTCTTTGCCGGCCGCTGTAAATATATATATATATATATATATATATATATATATATATATATATATATATATATATATATATATATATATATATATATATATATATATTTGCTACAGATTCTAAGGTAGTATGAAAATTGAGTTTTTACTAATAACATACCAAAGGTTTTAGTATTAACAAAAATAAGATTTTAATAATCAAAAAAGGAAATTACTTTTCCCTGCTTTCATATAGTATTGACGAAGCGTAGTCTTTATGACAAAGATGCTGAATAATTTCTTTTCCTTAAAAATGCTACTTAAAACATTTCCTTTCAGAAAAAAACGAACCATTTTTATCGTTGTAATAGCGACGATGAATTGTTGTTATTGACGACCTATTCATAAATTCCGAAACGATCTGAAACAATTTTGATCTGACTCCATTTTCACACATAGTGTGAGGGAAAACGATCTAAATAGTAAAGTCAAGAAAGTTGTAACATTCACATAACCCTAATTCATAGGAGTTAACAAATTATGTTGAAATTTCTATTATATCTTATGAAGAATGTAGCATGTCATTACTTTAAAATTATGTTTCGAAAAATCAAGAGAACGTATCAACATGTCACATCAGTAGTGTTGGGTTATTATTTTGCAAGCCGGCTTTCTCTAACTCCTTATGTTCTTATTTAAACAAATAATCGAAACCCAATACAGATTAACTTTATTAAACTTCAATCACAATTACAATTCGTCACAGGATTTGCACCTTTCTTTCCAATAAATATTGCTCGCGAAGGTAGAAAACCTAAGGGGCATGAGAGTTAGAATTGCTTTCAATTACCTGATTATATTTGATTATCATTAACAGACTTGACAATATTCACTTTGTTTCTTTCTTTTTTTTCGACCACTTGCGGCTCGTATATTTTTGAGCTCTCTTTTTATATTCTTCTGAGAGGGCAATTATCTACAGAATTTAAGATTATTGAAAATAAATTAGTGTTTATGGAACCTTTTGAGAGTTATCACACCATCATAATTTGTTAACCTTGGATTGGCGTTCGGGTGAGTTCGCTTTCCTATCTAATCGATCGGCTCTTAATTTGCCCCGGGTTCCCTTCAATGCTCGGGTTTCCCATTAGTTCGAACTTCCCATTACGGATTAATTAACTTAAATTAACATGATTTTTTCGTTATAACTTTCCCTGTGAATTCCTTATTACATTTTCATTATAATTTCTAAATTTGTCTTTCAATTTTGTGTTTCCCCTTTCAATATTGATTTTCGAATTTTTATTAAATTTTAATTAATTTTGTACTTTTGTTGTTTGGAGCTTTTAGTTGATTTTAATAATACTAGGGGCTCTACCCCTGTTTGCTTCGCTTCACCAACCACGTTAGTACGTGGGGTTAATGATAAAGTAAATATTCTTGGACAGGAGTAAGATTCAGTTTATTAATATGTTTACATAACAACGATAAAAGATAATAGCATAAACCGTTTCAAAGTAATATAGAACGATAAGTACAAAAGGATAAAAACAAAAATATTAAATTAAATTAAAATAAAAAAATAAATTTAAAAAAAATAAAAAAAATAATAAAAATTAAAAAAATAAAAATAAAGAAAAAGTAAAATTCGGATGGAAGGGACCCTTAGCATTTTTTATATATAGAGAGATTTGTTATACTTTCCTTTTTTATTTCTTTTTCAGGTTTTAATACTAACCCCAACAGTAGCTTCAATTTCTTTCTCAAATTAAAAACGTTATTTGAAGATTCTTTAAGATTCAGTTAATTTAGTCATCGGAGAATATTAAGCAGGAAGACATGTTGTGGAAACCACTGAGGACCTCTAAAATGATGGGCCAAATTCAGAACATATTACATATTGAGAGTTGAGCGTTTGCATCTTCAATAAATATGAAACCCTACTTAATGTGTAAGTGTATACTTAGTTGTGCCTATAATTGGAGCTTGAAAACTGATTTGTTAAAAAAGTGAGATTCAAACTTGAATCGACCTCAAATTCGTGATAGCCAATGAATTCCTATTTGACTACATTCCACGTATATATATTTGAATTATAACTATTATTTTAAACTCAATAAAATTAAGATTAATTTAATTATTTTAAATTTAAATTATTTAAAATTTTTTTAAAAAAATAATTATTTCTCTTTATTATTGTTTTCATCATTAAAAGACCGTTGAGCTTTCAATAATTTACATTTTACATCATTAGTAAAATATTATAAATATTTAAAAATTCTTGAGTAACTTAAGTTATTTTAAAAATTCATTTGAATAGTATGAAACAAAATTTAAATGTAAATTAGCATATAATCAATAAGAATCAATATACCTAAATAATAATTTGTTAAAACAAAATAGGAATATTTAAATTTGATTGTTTTGATTTTCAGATTATATTAACATAAAAATGGAATGTTATGAATTAAAAACTAAAAGTTTTGATAAATTTATTATTTAAATAGTTGCATAAAATAAATATAATAATAATTTTACTATTTGTTTTTTGTTTTGCATTATATAATAATTTATTATTTAAATTGTTTTAAATATTGACCCAATCAAATTGTTTAATATAAGTTTACTATATTTATTTTATTCAAATTTTTAGATTATTTAAATTTTAATCAAATAGAAATGAATGCGAATAACAAAAAGTTAGAAAACCGACACGAAATATTACTGTTTCTGACAAACTAGATGCTGTAAAAAGATTTGAGAACAAAGAAAAACTGATCGAAATTGCACTCAGATACAATACAAATCCATCCCAACGTCCTTTATTGGTTTAAGACTAAACAGACTCTGTTAAAGAAATTAGAATTAGAAAATGATGACAATTTCTCAGCAGATACAAAAAGACAAAAAAATTGATAAGAATGTGAATGAAAATGAATTGTTAGATCGTGAAACAAGCAGTAATTTGATAGTAGTAAACCAAATTATTGACAACAAGGTAATTAATATGGAAGAACGTGAAATACAAAAGCTTTATCTAAGTTAAGGTAAGAAGTCAATCGATTTGTTAAAAATAAGAAAAGAATTTCTAGGAAAAACAACTAATAAAGCAAATGAATATTTCAATGTTATGAGAAAAACAAAGCAAATATTAAACAGTGATTATTTTGCAATGATTATGGAAAAATATTTTTATTTGCAAAATATTTTAAATCGCACTAATTCTGATAATAAATTATAATATTTCCGTATTTTTATTTATTATAAATGTATTGAATTATTATTTTTATGATTATTTAAATTAAAGTATTTTAATCACCCGAATACGGGTGACGTGGCCTGATGAGAACTTTTGCTGTCACCCGAATACGGGTGACACGGCAGTTAACGTGTTAAAATATCTATTTTACTAATATTAAATTTAATTTAAATGTTTTAAAATATATATTTATTTTATTATTTTATTTGAGTTTCAAACTAATTTTAATTAATCTAAATTTAAATTGATTTTAAATATCTTTTTTTTAATTTTAAAAAAATTTAAAAAAAAATCTTTTAAAAAGATTCGTAAGCTTTCAATAATTTACATTTTACATCATTAGTGAAAATATAATATATATTTAATAATTCTTGAGTTTTTAATTATTTGCAAAATTATAATATAAATCACTTAACCCAGATGTTGCCAAAACTATTTTATTCAAAAAAAACATAAAATTAGTAAAATCTTATTTAAAGTAGCTAAATAAAATTATTATACAAAATCAAGAATAAACAAAGAAGTTAACTGGTCAAGACTTGTAATTGTGATGTGCTAAACACATTCTTATTATAGATATCTCTAAATAACTAGCGTATGCAAAATAAAAAAATATATAAGGAGCGTTCTTTTAAAAGGACGGTGGCAACATTTGGGTTAACCTTCAGATAATTGTCATAGCCTTATTTAAATGTAAATTAGCATATAATCAATAAGAATCAATATACTTAAATTATTATTTGTTCAAATGTAAAAGTAAATGTCAATCGATCGATTTTTCCAACTCTATTTTCAGATATTAAAATAAAAATGAAAAATTTATCGGTTGAAAACTTTAAATAATTTGTTTATTAGAATAATTTGATATTATAATTAGATTCAAGATAAGATTTTAAAAATTGAAAATTTTAATTAATACCTCAATCGGATCTTTCAATATAATTTAGATAAAGTTCGAGAATACCCAATAGAATCAGAAAATTGTGATAACTCAAGTTCTGGATTTTTTAAATCAATGCTTGCTATACCAATTTCTCCTGATGCAACCCCCCTTCCTTCTACAATCGCTAAAGCTAGGCATTATAGTAAAAAAGTAGATGAATTAAATACCAATTAATAAACAAGAATCACTCGTTCGTTTTGTGTTATTTGTTGTCGAAGTTGAGGGTTCAGGATTACTTAAAAGTGCGGTGGATGTTTTCGAAGACAATCTACTTTTTCTTATTAATTTATTAGATACAATTCTTGACAGATCTCGCTTGGTTCCTGTTGACAAATATTTCAAAGGTAAATTTAGTGTCCTTTTATAAGGAGTAACTTGTGATTTCTGAATATCAATTAGATTTTACACTTTTAATTATAACTTACAAATTTTTTCTTATCAAGAATACTTGTTGAAAATGCAATTGTTTTCTTGTGGTTTATGTTTGAACTTTATAAAAAAAATAAAATTATAATTAATTTCCTTCAAAAATGTGATGCTAAAAACAAAAATACAGCCAAATTCACGTACCATATTTTTCGGACCACCGTGTTATAAGGCGAAATATCATTGATCGACTTGTAACGGTTTAATTTTCATACATAAGGCGCACACATTAAATGACACAAAACTCCAATAAGTCAAACTTTATTCACCTCTAATCAACTCTTTCACAATAACTCAACATTGTTCAGTGTTACACACATAAAATACAAAATAATATACTGACTTTTTTGGTTTATTCTATTCCTCTATCAAATTCTTCATCCTTCAGTGTCTGGGTTTAACAGTTGGGCGATTTCGGCATCAAGCATGCCCGGATAGCTCTCATCATCATTATCAAAGTCTCGTAGATTATAGAAACTTTTATATTTCGGATTTAGTTGTAAAATCGGTTCTAGGTCAGAAAGCCAGAAAGTACAACCATACAGTAGGTGCACCGCATTATAAGGCCGCACTGACGATTTTTGAGAAAATGAAAGGATTTTAAGTGCGCCTTATGGTCTGAAAAATATGGTGATAGAAATATTCACATAATACCAATTTTATACGAAGCTCCTGTAAAATGACCATCTTATAAACACAAATAAGTTTGCCTAAGCATGCTTCATAATAGCAAGTTTCGCTTTATAGAAAAAACTCAATCACCATCATGAAATTGATTCTCTTATTATCAAGAATAAATATATACATGTAATCTTGAAAAATATACAGGCACATGCAGTTTTTATGTTTCATTCCCATTCACATCACTTCATACACAATGGACGTTCTGAATCTGCATGTTCACAATCACTGTTTTCTTATTAGATGACATCAACTGGACACCATTAAAATGGATTATTTAATGAAAATTATTACTGCTCCTTTTTCATCGTTACTTGAACTCCCAGATGATCAAGTTATTATCATTAGATATGAAAGATTCATATGTTCAGAAGCTTTGTTCCAGCAATCATTCTTGGAAATGAAAACTACTGATATTCATGAGATGACATATAACAGCATTATGAAATGAGATGTGGATATTCGTAAAGATTTATATAACAATACAGTCTTATCAAGTAGTTTGACAATATATCCTGGTATTGCTGATCATTTGCAAAGAACCAATGAGAATTAAACATAAGGCATGATTCAAACAGCATTGTGACTCTGGAGCTATAGTTCTTCCGTATTTTACCATTAAATTTGTTTCATCATCAGTTGAAGTAGCAATGTGTTTTTTTCCGAATTAAGCCCGAAATCCTTAAATTTTTGAGCTACAGATTGTTCAGTTTTTTCAGATTTACAGCTTTCTACGATTGGAACTAATCCGAGTACTACTTTATTTGATTGTGACTGTAAAGTTACATTAAATAACGCCACATATATACATTGGTCCACTCGCCAACAGTAATCGAAAATCTTTTATTTTTCTTGACTCGTTCAAGTAATTCTGTCTTGATTTCTGCTTTTTTGTACTAACAAAATCCACGACCATTTTTCAATAGTTGTTTTGCTTTTTGGCATGTTATATTGGCAACGAAACCTTCAACTATTTCACTTTAACTATTTAACATTTTCTTGAACGTCATGTTATCGACAGCAGCACATTTGTCCAAAATTTCGGTAAGTGATTCTCGTTTTACGAAATTTAGTAATGATTTTACTTTTTTACCTCTTGCATTTGTTTCTTTTTTCGCTGATTGTATTTATTTCAATATAATGTAGTTTAAGGTGATTAATCATACCACTGGTGCTTACTTGTTTGGTTCCTATTAGTTCTAAGCAATTTTCTTTCTTACGATTAGCGAAAATCTCAAAAATCTTATTAAAATAATTCCAAATTTCTTCTTGAAGACATGCAAGAAGAATTTTTTTAAAAAAATATTTTTAAATAGAAGCCACAAAAATTAACAATTATTTTTCATTTACAAATTAAATATAAAGTAAACCAATAAAAAAATTTACATGAATTAAAGATGTATTTTTTTGTGAAATTTGAATTTCTAGTTTGATTTTGGACGAAAATTACTCGAAATAAAATTGCAATTAATCAAGTACACTCTATCACTGGGTTAAAAAAACATTGAAGGAAGTGTTATGAACACTAATGACCGTTTGAAAAGTTATCTGATAATTAGAGAATGCATATTTTTTCTGACATTTTCTGATTTGCTAATATACAAATTCTACTCTGTATCGATTTAGATGATTAGAGTTGCCCACAAAACTAAACTCTATTAGTCGTAAGTTTCTTATCATTTCAGAAGTTTTTAAATCTTTAAAAATTCAAATCGTAAAATATTTCAAACAGCAACTCAGTTTTCTAATCCAGTCTTTAGTAATCAGTAAGCATGACAGAGAATGCATTTTTCTCAAACTAAAAACATCTCATTATCTTGTCACAAAAATTACTCACTGAATTCGTACGAATTTTATTTTATATTATTTAATTTCATCACTTAAATGTTAATAGTGTAAATGTATTACACGGAAAAATAATTGCAATTTCTTTAGTTACTTCTGAGATGTTCACACTTTAAACTTTTGATTTATCCATTCAAATTTTTTAACTAATATTAAACTGCAATCATTTAAAGTAGTTTTAAAAGTAGATCATTTATCTCTATAAATATTGGAGTCCAAAAAAAGAAGCTAAGCAATAAAAAAGTATATCAAATATGTTTCAATAACACTGGTAAACTAAAAATATTGATAGAGATTTCAAAATGGCGTATAGAAATTTTGAGAACGTAAAATAACAAGTTAGAGACACTTGCACAAGAGCTTTAATTAATTCTTAGAATCGTAAATGCATTATAAAAATTAAAATCTTTAATACAAATCATTACAACATTATAAAAGTTAACAATTTATTTCGTCATTTTGAATAAATATTAAATTAACCATATTTTAAGGCTCGTGGTATCTGTGTGTTGGTATGAACAACTGGGTTCCATTCCTCTGATTTTCGGAGTTCTAAAACTTAAAATTCTTATATACAAATTATTAATGTTATTGAACTTACATAAAATTATCTTTATTGTTTTTAACTAAGTTTTCACCTTGGTTATCTTCATTAGAAGTTTCAAATAAATGTGGAACTGTAAATACAACATTTATATGAAAATATAAATTAATTAATTACATAGTTGCTTTTCCATCTAGAATTACTGTAATATCAATAACTAAACAAAAAATGATATTTTCATTTAAAATATTTTGTGAATAATATACAAACAAAAGTGTATTTTACTTTAAAGATAAATTTGAATTTCTAGTTTGATTTTGGACGAAAATTACTCGAAATAAAATTGCAATTAATCAAGTACACTCTATGATCACTTTAAGAAAAAATCACTGAAACAAAAAATATCTTCTCTAACAAAAGCTGTTGACCTGATAAGTAATTCTTTCAAACATAATTATTATCACCAAAGAACCACAAAATCAAATCTTTTTCTTTTCTGACTTGTTTTTTCAAAAGACGCTAGAACTTGACACATCGAATATTACCCTGTTCCCACTTTAAGAATTATCCCAATTTGTATTTATAAAAGACTTTTCGGTTTTAATGCACAGAAATGCTTTTCAGGTTGCATTTTCGGAAACCGTTCCTCAAATAAATCACTACATGACACAAACTATTCCAATTCTCAACAAAAAACCAGCTTTGCTGTATGTCAACCCTGGATTTTTTAGTTAGCGTCCTTGCGATCAACAAAATCTTTTTGGTTGAAGTAACCTTTGGCTACAACTCATCAATTCACTTTCTCGTCGATTCCGGATCATCATTTACATTAATCCTTCCAACCACTTTCATACCTAATTACTGATTATAAAACTGGATCCAACATTTTCACGCCCAACGAACTCATTGACCTCTGCAATGACTCACTAATAAATGAGGTCAACCTACTGCACAACCATTTCCTGAGATTAGATACAAACCTGTCATTCATATAAATGTACCACAGTTTCTTTCCTCTGCGACTTACGCACGGAAGATAGCAATCGACTCTTGGAACCTCAAGCTAGATACACAGGTCCTTTTTGCATCATTATCGCATACAAAAACACAGCAAAACTAGAAATTGACAACAATCACGTCATGGTCAACCTTTTAGATTAAAACCATCCTTTTGTATCCTCGACGACAATGAACCACCAAATAATGATATCATAAACGACGATGTAATAACCGAAGATATTCTAGAGGACACGAAATAACCAAAGTCATTTCCAGACACGCCGACTATTCTCAACACTATGTAAACAGTGATCCATTCTCTTCCAGTTGAACACGTAAACTCCCTCAATATCTATCCGATTACTCCACAGTTCGCAGCCATTCCTATCACACATATGCTCTGCGTACTTTGGCGGGGGCTATTGTAGTGCCTAAAACATACACATATAATTTTATTTAATTTATTTACTACTATTATAACCGGGAATGAGTTTCTGGAAATTTATTCATTTGTCCTAAATTTTAAGCATTACTTGAAAGATACAAGATTCCTAGAAAAGAAATCATCAATCCCTAAAATGATAGTACGTATGTAGTATACAGTGCCTTCAAAAAAAGTGCATCAATGGAAGAATTCGAGCTCCATTACAGACAATTAAGCCAGAAGAACCATTTAATACCATTACACTTTACATTTTAAGTTTCTTAATAGTAACTTAAAGGTATATAAATATATATTAGGAATTATTGACTATTGGTTCTAATACAGAAGTTTGATACCAATGAAAAACATTAAAACCTTAAATATTGCCAAAGAATTATGGATTCATTGGATCTCAAAATTTGGAATACCATAAAGAATTCATTCCGACTGTAGAAGTGATTTTAAATCAAATTTATTTTCAGAATATTGTAGGACAGGTTATTTCATTATAACAAAGTTTGTATTTTTGTTCAAGCTGTAAATTTTAATAAGTGCTTTCATCATCAAAACACAAAAAAATATTTCATCAAAATTTTATCGTAGATAATTGAACTTATACTGACTACTTTCAGAAATTTTTAGAACTAGTGCCAATCCGAGCGATGCCAGTTGTGTCTGTGAATTCTCAAACGGCATCACATCTCATTAGAATATAAAACTGATCGGCATTGCAAACTCCATCTACAACATAATCAATAAAATGATGCGTGCCAGAAATGATAATGAAATAAATATTTAAAAAAAAACAAAATAAAAATATGAATCAGTATTAACTCTACGGTGTGATATTTACTTCAATAATAAATCTGTTTATGTGCTGAGTGAAGACACAAAAAGGCACACTTAGCACAATTATTGTTTTTCTTCTATTGTGCTCTATCAAATGCATTGATTTAGTGAAAATTACGTATGCACAACTGAATAGATTTGTGCGGGGGGTTATAAAACTATTTAAATCGAATATCAACATCAGATTTCAATAATCATAGAAAAATGGAGTTTAATATTGATGACACAAAGACCGATATGGGCGATCAAATGAGGGAAGAAGCCTGCAGAATCATTGAGGAAGCTTTAAATAATGATGATAATAATCATCAAGAGAAGAATATTTGTGCTCAGATTCGCAAGAAGTTTGATGAATTGCATTATCCTCAATGGCATTGTGTGATGGGAAAGAAATTCGGAAGGTAATATTATTAATTATTTATTAAATTTTATTTTGATAAATCTTATAGTAGTGTAACGCATGAAAAAGGAACTTTGATTTACGGAACTATGGGAGACTATGGTTTGATGTTGTGGAAAGCTGGACAGTAAAGATGAACTTTAGTTCTTTTGATTGCGATATTAAATTATACTAATAAATAGTTTTTCAATTTTTATATTTTTGTTACTCAGTTTCGATTTATATGCAAAATTTCTAATAATTAAAAAAATTTCCTAAAATAATGAAAATAGAAATATAAACAAATTTATTCTCTAAAATAACCTAATTGCTTTAATAATTTTATCAGTAAAATCCTTCATTATTTTTTCACCTTTGATCTGTTTTCTTTTTATATTTAATTGATTTTCATTATCACTATAGATCACAACTTAATTTTCATGTGAAATTAATTAATTTTTGATCTAGTCATAATGAAAAGTTTAAAGTAATTTATAGTTTATTTTTGTTTTTAAAAGAATCTATGGGTACTTCCGTGTTATCTTACCCCTAAAAATTAAATTATAAAATACAATTAAAATAACAATATAAAAAATGAGAGAATACATTATTGATGACGCTATTGAATATTATTGAACATGAATTTATTAAGGCTATTTGTGATTTATGTGAATTTGTGATTATGTGAGTTTATGTGGCGGAAACGTGTTCTCAGCAACAGTGCCGATGTGTTCGACACTATTCTCAAAAAACATTGTGGTTTTCTAGCCACCTGGATGACCATTTACAAACTCTTTACAAACATTTGCTGAGTTTGTAACTGTGATTTAGAAAATAAATATAATAATTATGTGTTCTTTTTTAATTTAATTTTTGGGGGTAAGATAACACGGAAGTACCAATCTATTTTCTACATAACAAAATTTTCAATTATTACAAGCTGAAATATTTTATTCTTTTAAATGTAGATTTTTTTTGGAGTTTGTAATAAATGTTTAATATAATTTTAATTTATTAGTAAAATTTTACTATAACTATTTTTTTTATTACCTTGAAAGTTTTTTATTTCTTTTAAAATTCTATTTTTCTTCATTTTGGTAAAAGATCAATATTTTTTATTGCTTAACACAAATATTAGACTTAGTCTTTTTAAGAGTCATTTGAAAAAGTATTGCCAAAAATTCGTGTTAAATAAAGAAACAATTATTCATTTATAATCAAAATGAAGATAGATGGAATTTAGACTAAAATGATTCTGCGAATCTTTTGGCGTAGTTTTACATAGATATTTAGGACAATTTATCAATTTGTCATAGCATAAATAATCATTTTATTTTATAATAAAGGATTTAAATGTTTTACTGAATGCTTGAAAATTTTGAAAAATTATTGAACACTGGAACTATTATTTTAAAAATTTTTCTGTGGCAAGTATACATATTTAACACAATTTTCTGACATGCTCTTTTCAACTCTTGAACAAAGATGGTGTCGGAAAATTTGTTTAAAAGGAATAAACATTAATCTATAGCCAAAATATAAATGAAGATAAATGAAATTCTATTGGAAATATTTATCTGAAATTTTAAATTTTTTTATAAAATTTTTTAAAAAATTTTTTTTTTTAAATATAATAATTATTAATTTGTATTTAATACTCAAAATAGAATTATATTATTTCGGATTTTTATAATTGCAACATTTCAATGTAATTTTTAAATGTTTATCAGTAAAGTAAAGTAGAGCATTGTAAATTATATTTTAACATCAAAGTCTTGATCTATTTAAGCTGAATGGAAATTGGTGCAGACAGAAAGGATATGGCAACTGTAATGATTAGATTGCTCTTCAGTTCAGTTGTGAAGTACCACAGTTTAGATGCAGCAAGCTTAAGAAATATTAATTAAACTGAACTGATTGTGAATATTGATCAGAATTCTGACTCATTTTGTGCTTTTGTGTATCAAATGAATGAAAGAATCAATAAACCAGCAACTACATATAAAATCGAATTAAATTGATAAGCGCTGTTTTCGCTTCTTTTTTACTACTCAAAAAAATCAGCAGCTAATAAACAGTTATTTTAAATTTTTTTGTATGTTTCAGTTAAATTATAAACTTAGACAATATATTCAGTAACTAGTTAAAGTTTACATTACAGTTAAAGTTTTAAATTCAGTTAAAGTATACAGTCACTAGTAGATTTTTTAGTAGTAAAATTTTTAAACAATAATAAAATATATATTATGTCTAAGTAGTAGGCTGCAACATGGCATACTAGAATGACATTTATTAATTTTTTAGAGAATGTATACATTAGTTAATGTATACATTGTCTAAGTTTATACTTAACTGTAATATATATTTAATAAACCAATTAACAAATAATGAATAACCAAGTCATTTATAGGATTTATTAACCAAAAACTAAAAGATAAAATTTTTCGTATCATCTTTTTTCGAAAATTGCGTTATTTGAAGTATTTTTCTTTTTATAATGAAGAAAAATTCTTTAATTAAAGTTTATGATGAATCGTTATTTTAGGATTCGACGAATCAATTCCATAAGCTTCGAGAGCCGTCGAAATTGTCATAAATCGAAAGGTTAATTTCAGAGAACATAAAGGAACATATTTTGAAACTTGCTCAAAAGTCAAAACATTAATCTTTAATTTTTGATACGACCGTTGATGCTAGTTAGATCCAGAAAATGGCGATAATAATATGGTTCATATGCACTGATTTGAGGGACAAAAAATTGTATGTGCATGAACATTTCTTGGATTTTTTGGCCGATAAAAACTCATATGGCCAGGAAACAAAAGTAGATAAGCTTAATTTACGCGGATAAGTCAATTAAAAAAGTAGCTAACATACAAAAAATGTACAATTTTATTTTCATTTATGCTCTTTTTTTGTTTTGTTTCTTTTCACCAATTTTATTATATTTAAATAAAATTAATGTTAAATAAAGTAAAATAATTCAAAAAATACGTATTTTTAATCCATCCATTTTCATCTTATCTTTTGCGTCTCATTTCTATTTTTAACTCTTTGCATCAGAAAGGTTACCGATTATTGGACTAAACGATTTGATGTGGTAAATAAATATTGTACCGAATTCCTATTCTTTACAATAAATTATACAAACTTAAGAATTATGATTTAACTTCTCCAGGGGTTTATTTTGTCAAACGAAATGCGTTCCTCAGCGGTGAGTTTTGTTATCCGCTAGCGTATATATGCGTTTTGGGCATAGTGCTAAAAAAAATAAAATTATATCTTATGGGATGATATTTATTAAGGTAATATGTTAACAAAAGTAATATTTATGATATATTTTTATTCGTCTTATGCGTTTTGTAATGCATATGTTGATGACGTATATATCTGTCATAGCCATTTAAGAGGTTAATCAATGCATAATCAACGAAAATCCAGAGGCAACTTTTTTTTAAATATAAACAACGAGTAATAACTTTTAATAAAAAATCACGAAAGTTTTAATTTTAACTTGTCAATTATTCGACCTTTCCACGATAGTACACCATCAGCACCGTGCTGTAACTTTTGGGGCCTTGTACATACACTAAAAACATTTTTTTAATTTTATTGCATTCATTTTTGATGATTTTAATTAGGTTTTCTAAAGTCTTTAAGATTTGGGGGCCTCTCGAAAATTGGGTGCGCAGTGCGATTGTACTTGTTGCACTTGCGATAGTACGGTGCTGTACACCATCACCGCGAGATACATAGCATAATGTATTCCATATTGTGGTATTAGAGGGTTATACATTTCAGCTGACGAATCTCTTCCTGAATGAGTATTCTATGCGTAGATTGTTAATAATAATTGTCAACAACTCAAAAGGATATAAAAATTTTTTTCAATATTTCAAGTGATTTTTTGTTTTTCTTAGTGGTTTTCTGCAATTTAAAATAAAACAATAATTATACTAATAAGTTTTAACATTGCAAATTTTCATAAAAGCGAAGTATTTACAAATAAGTTCTTTGATTCAAAAGGTGGTATTACATCACCACATCAGCTCCCAAAGAAAGACACGCAGCGTCATATGGTTTTCGCTCGTGAATTGTACGGTTGGTGTTCAATTTCTAAATGTCTTTGTGATGAAGTTAACTTGAATGTGGTTTTGATTCGTGTCCAGGTGGCTTCATTTTCGTGTAGTCTGGAGGGTTTTGGTGATTTGTACACCCAATTCCGAAATTGAGTAACCTCTATAATTCACGTTAGTGTGCACACCAGTTGAGGTGAGTCACCATTTACGTGATAATGAAGTTACTCAATTTCATTTATTCAATTTATTAAAAATGGTTTTCAGGTAATTTTTTTAATTTCAAGTACAGTAAAACCTCTACTTAAGACCACCTCCCTAAAGAGACCACCTCTAGTTAAGACCTCTATTTCTTCGGAACCAAATTTACACAGTAGTTTACTGGGACAAATAACCCTCCATAATAGGACCACCCCTCTCGTTAAGACCACTTTTCGTAAAAAATATTTTTTTTAAATTAAAATGGGAGTAAAGAAAACGAGAAAGGAGCTTACATTGAGCGAGAAGATGGATGTTATTAAATCTTCTGAGCGAGGAGAAGGACAGAGACTTATTGCAAGACGATTTTCTTGTAGTAAAACGCAAGTTCACAATATCATTGTTAACAAAGAAGAAATAAATGAGCTTTGGAACAATAATGCAAATAAAAAACTAAAACGACTAACAAATCAGCAGTTTAAACTTATCAATGAGTATGTTCTAGAGTGGTATGAAAACAAAGTGCTGCGAGGCTTTCCTATTAACGGAGAATTGTTGAAGGCATCAGCTAAGAAGATAGCTATTAGTCTAAACAACAATGTGTTTAAAGCTAGTAATGGCTGGTTGGAGAAATTCCTCAAGAGAAACAATATTACTTTGAGGGTTTTATCAGGTGAATCTGCTTCCGTAGAACCATCTGTGCTATCAGATTGGTTTTCGAAAATCCCAGATGTTATTACAAACTATGAAAAGAAAGATATCTACAACATAGATGAGACTGCTTTATTCTATAAAATGTTGCCAGGGAAATCTTTGGGTCGTGCTGGAGAAAAAACATATGGAAGTAAAAAATCCAAACAAAGAATAACAATCATGCTTTGTGTTAATATGTTGGGAGAAAAAGAGCCACCGGTCATAATTAATAAATCTTTAAGGCCTAGGTGCTTCAAAAACATCGATATGTCTAAAATGGGTGTTGAATGGCATGCAAATAGAAAGGCTTGGATGACCAGTACAATTTTCAAGGAATGGTGTACCAAGTTCAATGAGAAGCTTTTAAAAGAAAAGAGAAGAATCCTGATAGTATTGGATAATGCAACGTGTCATCCTAAAATGGATTTAAGCAATATAAAATTTGCATTTCTTCCTGCAAATACTACCAGCAAATCTCAGCCTTTAGACCAAGGTATAATTAGATCTTTCAAGCTGGAATATCAAAAAAGAATGCTCTCTTCATTATTGTCGTTTTATGAAACAACTGCCAATGTAGAAGAGTTGTTGAAAAAAATCAATCTCCCTAATGTTGTTGAGTTTGTAAAGGAGTCTTGGAATGCTGTTAAGCCGTCAACAGTTGAGAGCTGTTTTAAAAAATGTGGGTTCTGCTCGGATATCACGGTTAAACGAGATATTATAACTGAGATCGAAAAAGACGTAACAGATTTAGCTAAGAAGCTTGATTTCGACTTTGACCTTAGTGAGCTTGACATTTCTCTTGAACAAAACTGTTTTGAGAGTGACTGGGAAGAAAATCTGATTTCTTCTTACACTAGTTTGGATGATGCATCAAGTGAGGTTTCTGAACCAAACGAAGAAGAATCTTATTTACCAAAAAATTTATTTAAAAACATCTTTATCTTATATTCAGCAGATTAAGAATCTTGGAATGGAACTGGGTGACAATAAATTAGTTGACATAATGTTTCAAGCTGAACAAAAGTTGACGAATATGATAGTTTTTGATAACAGTGAAGCCAAATCGAAGAGACAAACAACATTAGATGAGTTTTTATAATAAAATCTTCAATTTAAGTCTAGTTTTCTTTATAAAAATAAAATCCTCTCTAATAGGACCACCTCTAGTAAAGACCACTTTTGGTCCGGAACCAAGGGTGGTCCTATTAGAGAGGTTTCACTGTATATTTTAAGACTTGAATTTTGATTTTACATAATTATGAGATCATTATTCAAGTTCTTAAATATTACTGTTAGTCATCATTTATAATTTATCATTTATAAATATATTAATAATTAAATTTCAGGTGTTTTTTAGGAAATTTATGATATTTTATGTATTAATATGGAATTATTTCGCTAAAATGTAAGTTAGATATTTTTATATTTATAAATAAATAAAGTAAAAACCAAACACATTTATTTTTTTAAGACATTTAGGAAAAAGTCGGCGTACATGAATGAAATAGTTTTTTAAATTTTTATAATCTTCTTTCTGCAGCTCATTTTCAATGGCTTCTTTCTTTCTGTAAATCAAAAGATCTCGAAGGACCTTCAATATTTGAAATGCTGCATTCACACATACTATAAAATATTTTAATATTTTGTAATTTAATGAATAAAACTTACATTGTATTTTCTTCTTTTTCCCTAAAGCTCAAAATAGAGCTGTCGGAATCTAAATTAAAAGTATTTTCTTGCATTTTTTAATGATTTTAAAATAATTATATTTAAAAATATGTTAACAATATGTTAACAGTTATTTATTTCGGAACAAAAACCTATATAAGAATTTTGCATGCATTTTTCATTATGGGTTTTGTGTTGATGTGTTCAGTTATTTTTCTCTCACCTTCGCAAAACCTATAATAAAGTTACTAAATTTCGGAACAATAAATTTCTACACACAGGTAAGTTTGTGTGTTCCTATAATATATATTTATTGATTTTTTTTTAGATTATAGAAGTTATTAAATTTCGGAATTAGGTGTATTATTTGTGTGGGTGTCGTATTGAATGCCAGTGGCTAGTTTTAGTCGAAATACATTGATTGTTTAGTTATTACCGGTTATATTACATGTTGCTACGTTTTCAATTTTAAAAAGTGGGCACAAGCTGTCGCATCTTGATTGTAGGCCTGAGTCTTTGAATCTTTTTATCCAGAAGAATTTTGATGTAATTAGAAAGCGAGAGATAAAAGGTTTGTAGTTCTTAGTAGTAGAAATAAAAAAGATTTTTGACACAATTAAAAATTATATTTTTAAATTTTTTTTATAAATTTTTATCTAATTTTTTTAAAAAATTAATTAATTAAAATTAAAATTTGTAAATTTGTAAAGTACTTTTAAAGGACAAGCATAGTTTTCATGAGGGTGTCGACGTCATTTGATATTTTATTTGTCAGAATTGACAGGATTGACCCTTGGATAGTATGATAAAATCGGGTCTATATAATCATAACGATTTGAACATTATAGACATAACAAAATGTCAAAATCTCATGTAAATATTCAGTGAAAATAACCTAATTAAATTTTCTTTAGAAACCAAATATTTTAGAACGACTGGATAATGGTGAATTGATAATAGGAGATGGAGGGTTTGTGTTTCAATTAGAGAAACGAGGTTATGTAAAGGCTGGTCCATGGACACCGGAGGCAGTCATTGAGCATCCTGAAGCGGTTATACAGCTACATAGGGAATTTTTACGATCTGGTTCTGACGTTATGCAGGCTTTTACTTTTTATGCTAGCGACGATAAATTAGAAAATCGAGGAAATGAAGCAGCTTCTAAATTTGGGGTAACATTCATTGAATGGCACTATAAGAAAACAAAATCTTTTAGGGGGCAAATATAAATCGAGCAGCTTGCAAATTAGCCAAAAAGGTTGCATCTGAAGGTAAAGATGTTCTAGTACTTGGAGGAGTGTCCCAAACACCGTCGTACTTGACTGGGATTGGAAAAGTGAATACTCAAAGTATATTTCGAAAACAATTTACAGTTTTTAAAGAGGAAGAAGTTGACTTTCTTTTATGTGAAGTAATTAATAAAACTTATTTATTGTTTAAATCTTGATCATCGAAAATTTGTTAGTATTTTGAACATGTTGAAGAAGCAGAGTGGGCAGTTGAAACGGCAAAAGAATTCAACTTACCTATTGCGTGCTCTTTGTGTATCGGACCCGAAGGAGATATGAATAATGTTCCCACTGGTGAATGCGCTGTAAGACTTGTAAAGGCTGGAGCTGACATAATTGGAATCAATTGTCACAATGATCCATTTATTGTACTGAAAGCAATGAAAATAATGATTGCAGCAGTTCATGATGCGGGATTAAAAGTATAAGATAGGGTATTGTAGATGCAGCTATTTTTATATTTAGGCTCACTTTATGAGTCAACCACTGGGGTACATGACACCAGATAATTCAAACCAAGGATTTATAGATCTTCCGGAATTTCCGTTTGCTTTGGAACCAAGAATTTGTACACGATTTGATATGCATAAATATGCCAGAGAAGCTTACGAAGCAGGCATCCGATACATAGGAGGTTGTTGTGGATTTGAAGCTTACCATATTCGAGCAGTAATTAAGTTATTTTCTTTATAAAAATATTATTTTTAAATTTGCAAATGACATTCTTGGAATTTATCAAATCTTCAATTTTATCGCTCACTTGGTACAATGAGAGGTTAACACAATGAAGGTTTCACTATATAATTGATCATCACAACTTAAAACATAGAAAGGGCTATTAATATTTCAACTATTTTTTTATTGTAAAGGTTTTCTTTAAATTTCTAATTTTAATAAGTTGGCTGAAGAACTTGTGAAAGAGCATGGCCGAGTTCCCGAAGGATCAGATAAACATGAACAATGGGGTGGAGGATTAAAAATGCATACCAAACCTTGGGTAAGAGGCAAGAGCCAAGAGAGAATATTGGGAAAAGTTACGTCCATGTACCGGTAGACCATTCGCTGCTGCATTTGCCATCCCAGATCGATGGGGAGTAACAGCTGTAAGTTTAATTTTGTTAGAATGTTAGATATTTACTTAACAATTTCAGGGTCACGATGAATTGAAACAACATGCTAAAAAGACAGATGATAAAGAAATTGAAACTTTGTATCAACACATGATGAAAATGAAATAAGTCAAATAAGTTTCACATGTTTTTGCCTGCGGAAATTAGGAATATTTTAATTTGGAAATTTAATTTTGAATAAAATTCTTTGATTATAAAATTAGATTTTGAAAAATAAAAATATTAAAATTAATTTGGTTATAAAATCTAAAAAAGATCTGCAAAAAGTATAAAACGTGGATAATCATTAATAAATTAAAAACAACTTTTTTGAAATTAAGAAATATTTATCGAAATGTTTAAAATCTTAAACTTATGGCGTAATCATGGCCTATAGTAAAAGAAAAATAATATTTCCTAAAACCAGGGTTGGCGTAAATTTTTAATAGAAATTTTTTAATTTTTCTTTTAAAAATATATTTTTAAATTTTATTTTAAATAATAATTTATTTTTAATTTATAACAAATATATTTAGAGACTTTAAAATACATTATTATAATTTCATTTTAATATAATTTTTATAGATTAACAATTTAAACACATTTTTTAATAAATTTCAAAAATATTTTAATTTAAAATTATTTTACAGAATAATTAAAAGAAGCACCATAAGATAGAGATTTGTAGAAAACCAAATGATACTGGTCTCTATACTTCTGGAAGTTTAAGTGAATCTAAGTATAAGAAAATGTGGTGAAGGAATTTTTTTCATTTTTCATGGCCTTTATTACTTTTGAAAATTTAGTAAAGAGTGTTGATAAATTGGTTGAGTTGTTAATGAAGAATAGGTATTTAAAAATATTCTTATTGATGATGATATAAAAAATTTAAAAGGAATTTAAAAGAGAATAAATTTAATTAAAAATCTCAAGAATTCATTTTTGAAAATGTCTGGGTGTAATTTGGCTGGTGTAAGCGAGTTGGATACTGAGTATGATGAGTCTAATTTTATTTTGTTATTGCTGTATTAGGAATGTTTCATAGATTATAAGAATAAGATAAGCAAATAGTTGGGTAATTAAAATATAAGATATATTGGAAAGATATCTTATATACATATATTGGAAAGATTACCCATCATCTCTTGATTCAACCAAATCGATTGACCAATAGTAATGAACACAATGGAGACACTGCATGAGTAAAATAGGCATATCTGATTTTAAAATTTTATTAAAAATGTTTAATATTTATTGAGAATATGTAACTTGTAAAGCTTTGTCGATAAAATAATTGGATCTGAAAATTAATGTGCAAAATGTCGTGAACGTTTGTGTTTTTAATCTTTTAAAAAAGTCTGGGTTGTAAATGGTGAGGATATGGAATGTAGTTCTTTTCAAATTTATTAAATTGTTGAATTAGATATTTTTAAATTTAAATTTTTTAAAAATGTTTTTAAAAATAATTATATTAAAATAAAATTATAATAAAATATATTAAAATCATATGAATTTATAGAAAAGTGTATGAATAAATATGAAAGTCGCAGAAACCTAAAATGGTTAATTAATTAATTATTGGGTGTAGATTTATAAATGTAGATTTATAAAAAGAATACTTCGCGAGAAGTAACATGCGAAGGTGATTTTTGTGTAAAATACATTCTAAGATATATAAACCACAAAATATTTGAAAAAATATCAAAATTAGATAAATACTCGAGAAACTATTGGTATATTAAAGAAAAGTAAGAGTCAAATAACATTATCAAACTGAATTAGATGCTATGGAAAAGGACTTATTTCTATTAATTTCTTCTCAAAATTTGACAAATTTTTATGGAGTGGAGAGGTTAGGCCAGTGTTTTTCAAACAGTGTGCCGCGAGAAGTTTTTTCCCAAAAAAGTTAGTAATGTTGTGTTATTGAGTTGGTGATAAATTTAAATGTTACTCTGACTCCAAACATGTCTTTATACAATCCACAAATAACATTTGACAACAACAATCTTTATTAATAATCAAAAATAAACTTTCTCTTTACACTGACAATCAATACAACAATCTACTTGGTGACTATACAATGCTTATTACAACACTCGGTGAGGAATAGCACTTGTGTATAATACTGAATTAAAAGATTACCAATTACTGATTGGTTTATCAACTGGGACTTTGAGCTGGTTGTTTTCTTTGACCTTCTTCACAAGTTTATTCAAATAATCAATTAACTTCTTTTCGTTTAATTTTCAACTAATTCTTTTCTTCAAATCATCTCCAAAAATTATTTTTCACAACTATTTTCTTTACAATTCTTTTCACACTCATTTCTCCAACAACGTTTTGTCCTACCTTGTCTAATTTTCTCCAATAATTTTATCACTCAAATTGTCTTTCAAATCGTCTCACAAATTGTCTCTCAAATCGTTTTACAAATTGTCTCACAATTGTCTCAATTTTTTTCCTACTTTTCCAAATGTTGTTCTGATTTCGTGTCCACCAGTTTTCTTTATATACTTATTTTGTTTATGGCACTGGCGACAGATTTTGTTTTCCCATTTCCATTTTCTTCTGCGTTCCCCGCTAGGCCAGCCTTATCTCTGACAGATGTCGAGATATTTTTTTTCTTTTCCCATTTTTGTTTAACCGCCCTCTCCAAGTAATTCTGTTATCACTGGCAAGTTGTCGAGATAAGGATATTGTTGTTTTTCTTTTTCCCCAATTTCAAAATTCCTTTTGCGTTTGTACTAATTAATTAGTACTGACCTTGGTTTTTATTTTCATGTTTGATTCCTTTCATTTCCTTTATCTTTCTCATTTTTATTTCTTTTTAGTTCCCACAGATCGTCCCGTTTGTTATGGCGATCTTCCCCCAGGTAATTTTATTTATTTATTTATAAATTGTTATTTAGGTATCCTCAACAGTAATAAAAAAAATTTACAAAAACTATATCAAGCTTTTTACTATGAAAAAGTCGCTTTTGTGGATCAAAATTACAAAGAATTGTCTTTATTACCTTATAAAAATCTCTCGTAATCATATTTAATTAGTATAGACTAAAACGTAGCTTTTTTATATATAAATAGTTAAACATACATGGCAATGATTTAATTATAAGATAACGCCAATCAAACATTCTTTTCACGATTAAATTCGACAGTTTTCCTGTCATCATCAGGTGGGATATAATAACTCATTAAATTAAGGATTTTAAACAAATTATAATTATATAAAAAAATTTTTATTATATAAAAAAATATATTTTTTTTATATATCATATATATCATAAGAAAATCAAAAAGTTGTAAAATATTTTGATTTTTGGGCAGTTGTGCCGCGAGTATTTCTAAATTTTTTTAGTGTGCCGCGATCGAGAAAAGTCTGAGAAACTCTGGGTTAGACCAAATCATAAAGACGTATTTGTAACATATTTTTAAAGTCAAGTTTTATTATTGTTGCCATTCTTATTGTTTTAAACATAATTAGATTTTTATTTCTATAGCTATCCTTACTGTATATTCTAACAAATTTAATGAATAGTGACATTCATAAAATCAAGCAGCACACCGCAGAAATACAAAAGGTCATAAAACTTTTTTATGTTTTTTATTGATCTTACGAATGCTATGATTGTTCATTTCTGTAAGACAAAGTTTAACAAAACAAAGTATTTAATCTCAATTGTATCGGCCTAATTTTTATATGCAAATCGAAACAAACATGATCACAATTAAATTTATGTATATATATATATATATTGAAAAAAACCCTAAAACAAATTCAAGTGGTATTTTTAAAGATAATAATAATAATAATAATAATAATAATAATAATAATAATAATAATAATAATAATAATAATAATAATAATAATAATAATAATAATAATAATAATAATAATAATAATAATAATAATAATAATAATAATTAATAATAATTATAATAATAAAGTCACAATTAATTAAAGTCTAAGATAAATTTTAGTTTTCAAAACAAAAATATTTATTGACCTTTGCCCAATGAATGGACGATTTAAAATCAAATGAAAACTGATAATTTATTAAAGTGCAACAATAACGAAATATATAAAATGTATGTAGTTTTAAAAGGTCACAAAGCTGAATTAATATATCTTTAATAACAATTCCCTAATCTAATTTTAACCTTTTAAAATTTGAACTGTTTTTGGAAATTCAAATATTTATTTAATATTCTTGGTAGGTATCAACGAGCCCTCTGCCACACCCCTTTGCCTCAGACAAAAATTTTTGTACATGAAGTTTTCAGTGATTATTTTTTGGTCAAATGAAATTTAAACATGATATTTGCGGCATCTACAAACAATAATATAAATTTATTTCAATATTGCGGTTTTGATATTTTAACAGGAATTTTTGGTTTTAATTAAGATATTAAATTAAATTTCAGAATTACCACAGTACGTCAACTTTAGTATCTGAGTGAATTTAATCTGAAATTCACACAATTTTTCTGACAATGATTCATTAATTTCTATCAATGAAATTTCGTACACCTCGTTATAGAGATGGAATAATTAATAACCATAAATAATAACCCCAAGAGAAGAATGGTGACGAATGCACGTATATGTGCAATTTGAGCGAAGGTTATTGAGACGCACTAAAATCTGTTGACAACTTTATTCAATTTTAAATCTTCAGTTTTGTTAGGCAGCACTCTATCAAACCTCTCCGTGAATTTTGTCATTATTTTATGTTACTTAATTATTTTATGTAAAATTTTTGCTTTCATTTTAGTAATGTAATTTTAATAGGTAAATAAATGTATAATACTTTTATTTTATTTTCCTAACTTGTAGGTACACATATACATGACAATTTAAACAAAAATTAAGGTTCACTTAAAATTATATTGATGTAGCACTTATTTTCGATGGCAGAAAAATCTTTGGTATTTAAATATTAATAAGCCCTTTTATTAAACCACTTTACTGCAGACCGGGCACTCACAGATTCAGCATCTTGCTGGTCTCTTATGTAGGCTCGATATAATATATCTTCGTGCCACCTATGTCGCTCGTGTCAACAGGTTAGTTTCGAACGTATCGTAACATCAAAATTCAGTGCTAATTTATTACTCGTTCACAATTGGAATACATGTTCTTCAAATGTATTTGTAATAAATGATATCAATATGGAGAATTTGAATAAAAGCATATAAAATCTTCTTGGTTATTGAACAAAAGGACCTTAACTATAACATCGCTCTATCTGTAGTTTAGAGCCCACAATAAAGAATTATGGAGTAGTTACTGGCAATGGAGGTCACCTGAATATTAATTCTCAGCCACGTTGAACAGTATCCATCTGGTGTCACACTGATAGAAATTAAAATCATTTAATATTTTGCAGTCATTGACAACTGAAACCACATCAACAACATAAATGAAAAACCTGGCGTTCCTAACAAAATAATAAATTACAGAAATGGACAGGATCCAAAGTATTAATACTGCATTCAAAAAGTATATAATCAGTGAAAGAACGACGAAAAGCCGACTTAAACATTAAATGAAATGAGTCCGAAAGCGTCTATAAAGGCATTTGTGATAGCGTACTTATGTTCAGCAATTCGAGAGATAATTAGAATTTCTCATGGATCAGTCATTGAAGAATTTTAATTCACATAAGACAAACGGGAAAGATAAAGGAGCATGACAAAATGGGTGCCTCACAAATCGAGAATATGCCTTTACATATAAAGCTTATTTTTTCATTTAACAAGTTCAAGTGTAAACAATTGAGATTTAAAATATTCTTTTTTTATTTAAAAGTAACAAATTATATAAATTTATTTATAAATATTATATTTATAAACATTTAATGCGTAATTTTATAACTGTAAAAATTATACAACAAACAAAATGAATTGAACAAAATAATATAACAAAATATGCATTAACTTGTTCTTTTCAAAAATGGTTAAAAATTTCAGAAAAATATTTACTATAACATACTTTGAATTTTAATGACAATTTTTAAATAAATGATTTTAATAATTTTATTTAAAAATCAAATTTTTATAATTAGAATTATTAAAATTTCTTTTAATGATTAAATGTGAATATTTAGTCAATGTATTTTATTTTAAAATATTCATTTTATTTCTATTTTATTATTTTGCTAAGCTGTTAATATTTAAAATTCAGTTATTTTTTAATGGATATTTTATAATTCAAACTTATAAATTCAATTTTTAGATTTATGCAATAAATAATGAGCAAAGGCAAGGCAGAAATCAGACAAAGAATTAAAAATGGAGTGGCCGAAACTAGTAATGATCGAATTCGAATTCGTCGTAATAAAAAGAAAGAAAGTAATATAAGTTTAGAGAATTACAAACAGTACATTTCAGTTGCATTTATTGTTTTATCTATTTGTGGCTTATGTGTTTATTTTGGTAATCAATACTATATTTATTATAAAATTGGTTTGGTACGCCAACCTTTGCAAATTGAGAAACTTATAACTAGTAATTCTAGTGAAAAATTATTATTTTGGGGAACTTATAGGCCACAACTTTATTTTGGAGTAAAACATAGATCGCCACAGTCATTACTAGGAGGTCTAATGTGGTTCAATCAACATGGACGACATCAACCAAATATTAGATATTGGTGCAATAATGATGACAAATTACAAAATTATGGTTGGCAACTACACGATTTACAAAATTTTGGAAGACAAAAAATTGTCGATTTACGCCAGGTTTTGACGACAACATTTGTAAAACGTGGAGAAGATTGGATGGCGAGGATCGAAGTAGCAGCCAAGCAAAATGTGGAAACCTCAATAATGTGGTATTTTCATTTGCCTGATGCTGTCAGAGGTTATGTTAGACCAATTATCGAGAATGATCGATTGGTTGCTTTACAAGGCAGCACAGTTGAGTTGGGAGATTTCAAAATTCGTCTAATTTCGCGAATAAATAATAACACGAAGTCCAAGCACCATGAAAGTTATTTGGTGAGCAATGTTGGGCGAGATGATAAAATTTTGCAAGCTGTTGAAGCGGGAATCGGTTTCGATGAAAATAGAAAGTAATCATTTATTAACTTTCTATATTTGCATGTTGATATACAAATTAAATTTAAGAAAGTAAAACAATAATAAATAAAATTATACAAAATTGATAATTATATGAAATCAATTATTAAAAATCAATAATTATAAAAAATCCATAATCATATAAAATCAATAGTTGAAATCAATTATTAAAAATCAATAATTATAAAAATCGATAATTATGGTAAATCAATAATTAAACAAAATCATTGGTAAAAACTAAGATTTCCCTGAAAGTAAGGAAGTAAATCTTTCACAATGGTCACAAATCTTAAATATGCTTATTTTACTTTATACAACAATAAATATTCACTGCAGACAGTTTATTGAAAAAAGACATAAATTTGTTATTTGTGTTTACCGATTAATGACTGTTGATTTGTTACTGAAGCAAAGCCTGATTTTGATCCTAACCCCTGGTTAATATCTGATTATTTTCCTTGATCAAAGCCACGCATCTTTCAATCCTGTTATTAATAACATTAAAATTGGAACACGCAAAAATGTCACTGTTCCTATTTCAAAACGACGGTTTTTTTTTCATACAACCAATAGGGCAGTGGTTCTTAACTTGGGGTCCATGGACCCCCAGGGGGTCCGCGAACGGGTTCCAAGTGGTCCGCGGCACTATTTACCAAAAATCGTAAACAATTTTTTATGTTATCTTGATATTGTAACTAATATAATAAGTAACATTTCTTTACTGTTTTGTAGCATCAAAATTCTAACATTTGAATTTTTATGTTAAAAAATTTAAGTCTCAGTAGGCACATTTTTTGTAAATATTTACACGTTGCTATGATACTATTCTGTTTTTGCATTGATTCGAAGTTTTATTGTTGCTATAATAAAGTTAAATTTAGTTGAAGTTTTTTTCTTTTAACTTGCGGGTGTTATTTAATTCTGTCAATTTCACGGGTCCGTCAGTACCAATTATATATTTATGGGGCTCCATAAGTTTGAAAAGGTTAAGAACCACTGCAATAGGCGTTTGTAAGAACTTTGTGGTGTTCATTGAGATAAGATCAACCATTGTATACAGTGTTTCGTTATAGAAACTTTGTTAGGGATGATAAAAGCAGCTCAAACCAATCACCTACTGACTAGAGTACCGTATGTGATTGGAAATTGCATCCAATGCCACTTTAAACACATCCAGGTTCACTGCGGGGAAATTGTTCAGTCTTTCAATGTGCATTAAATAATTGAATAGTACCTGGACAGATAAATGAGACAAATTAAGTGATTCAGCGTACGTGGCAGTGTTGTTTCAGGGAAAGATAGATTGAATTGGGATCTGAAGAGGAACCAAACTTTAGATAATAAATTACCTTAGCCATTCCGTCTCGCTCTATGCATAACTCCTGGTACCAACAGATGCTTGGTGTCTTCTTCTTTTAGATATTCTTTTTCAAACGCTACAGTATCAACGACTAATTGTTTGTTGTTGCTAAAAATTGTTGTTGTTTCTACATCTGTCAGTTATACTGTAACGGACAATTATTGACTTTGTAGTTTAAAATTTCTTGAAGAAATGAATGTCTAGTCATGTAGATAGTCCAGCAAATATAAGATACTAAGATGACTTCAAAAATATGATGTCATAAGGCAAGGTACAGAAGCTGCTTTCCAAATTTGTGCTCAATTAGTACAGAAGCACTTGCTTGAATACCTGAGTTGCTAGCTATTGTGTCAAACGACATCACTTTCACATTGTCAGAACGATGCTAGTTATTAAACTGCCGTCACAACAACAGTATAATTTGTTTCATCTGCAATATTTGGAGGTTCTGGCACATTTAGTAAGTGCTCTACACATTGTGGGATACAAGGATGGATAGTCGGTCAGTAAGGAGTTCACCACCCTAATGTACGACAATCAGTTCACTTGGAGTACAGGTGGTACCCTAGTAAGCAATTAAGTACAAATATTCAATAATTCAGTGACATTTAGTCAAGACACCGGAGAAATGTTAAATAAACTACACTTGAAATCACAATCATGAACGTGTGTGGACCTTCATAAGCCTTATTATAGTAATACATGAAAGATATTGGACAGATTTGTGTAAAACAGTAAAAGGAGCAAAACCAAAATTTGTTATAGTTAATTTGGAAATAAAATGATTTTAACATAGTACAGAATATATATATATATATATATATATATATATATATATATATATATATATATATATATATATATATATATATATATATGTTTCAGATTAAAATGTTACATTAGGTTACAGTTTCTCTCGTTAAACTTTATTGTAATTATCACCAACAACATTAATGGAACATTGTTAGAAATTGATAAAATTTTTTTGAGTTGTCCGCAATAATTCATATTATTATATGAGAAGTGATAATAATAATAATCGAAATAATATCTAGTTAGTTAAATATTTGGGAATTTTATCTGTTATATATTTAGTTTATTTATATAGCTTTATTTTAATAATAACTTGATATTCTTATTTCGATGTTATTTGAAAATCGACTTTTCTTTATTGATAAATTGATAATTAATCCTATATTAATTATTAAAATTTTATTTTAATTAAATTTAACTTTTGATTTGAATTTTTGTTTCATAATAACGATAACTAGCCATGGTATGAATTATAAAACGAAGTTTAGAGCGGGTTTTTATGCGCTAACCACATTAAGTTGTTCTAGAAATTGAACGATTGTAAATGCGAAAGTTCTGTAATTACACGTGTATTGAAAATAGTGAATAAATTTATTACAAGTTTTATTCAAAGTATTAAAATGTAAATGTAAACTAAAATGCAAATTGAGTTCAAACCCGAATTGTAAATTACTGAGTATATTTTTTATAATAATTTTGTGATAATTATTTCAAATGTTTCCTACCCTCATCAATACATGTTGAGGATTAATTCTTTGTATTAAAACGTTTCTCTACAGCAATTAATAAGTTCCTATTTGTTCACCAACCTCAATTTACAATTTCATTTGTAGACAATTTTTACTTTAACCCATTTAAATCCCACTGTACTCACATGGATACACTTGTTAAATGCGTGATTTCATGTTTTTCTATAATGGTTATCCTGGAAGTAGTGATAGACTACTAGTTACGAAAAAATTCAATATAGCAGCAACGCAATGATAACCGTCATTAATTTCAGTTTGTTTGTAAATATTTCCTTTTGGGCGTTAATGGGTTAACGTAAAATAATTTTCACGACTTTCATATAACATTGTTAATTTATGAAGCCGAGTGAAAAACAAAAATACATGGGAATAATTTTTTTAATAATAAGTGACAATAGATTGGTATTTCCAAATCTTTATTTGTTTAACAGCGGATAGTGCTTTTATTATCATAGTTATACTCTCTGTCCATAGCTGTATTAAATATTGATCATTATCATCTGAAAATAAAAATCAACTATTCCGATTGTAGAGATATAAAACTAATTCGAATAAAGATTTTATTCAAAATGACATTGAAATAAATAAATATATCTGCTCCAGTAGTCAATCTACCAACGAAAGCACGGAGACTTGATCTGGCGATTGTACGGGGATTGTTGATGATCTTGAATTTTAGTATGTAGACTCCAGTATCATAGAATGTGAAAGTATTTGGATCTTTGTCTGGAACAACTTTGTTAATCAACTCCTTTTGACGGAAAACGGATGGGTCAGTCCTGTTCTCGTAACGAATTTTATCAGGATAATAGCTAGAATTAAAAATTAGTGTTCCAAAGTAAATTTCTTGGGTCAAATAATAGCTAGGATAATAATAGGTCAGGATAATAGCTAGAATTAAAAATTAGTGTTCCAAAGTAAATTTCTTGGGTCAAATAGATGGTGTTGATGATCAAGACCATTATCAGAGAGATCATAGCTAAGAAAACGAAAGCTTCAGTTTCTTGAATGTCTGGCATATTTTCATTATTGGGTCTGACGCGATATAATGCTTGGGAAGTTGAATGTTTCATTAATTGTTTTTTTTATATTGAATTTGATTTTGGAAAAAAAGTTTAAAAAAAGTTATTTAAACAATGATTTTAATTTGATTTAGTTACAATTAATTTTAATTTAATTAATTTAATAATATATTTTAAGTTCAATTATTAAATTGATAAAAGTGGGAGTGTAGATCAATGGTGTAAATAAAAAAAATAAAGAAAAAAAATTTCCTTATAAATTTAAAATTGAAAATAAGAAATATAGCTTTCATGGTTACCGGTATGTGTGTCCAATATGATTTCATTCGCCATTTGGCATTCATCAATATATCATGTTGATATTGGTATATATAGCGCCATAGGAATTTATTGGTAAAGAAAACATTTACATTTACTGTCACTACTTATGAATTTGATCATTAGAGGAAAATGTTCCCTTATGGATTTAAAGTAATATCATGAGCAAAGTTGTATTCATTTTGTTATAATTAGGTGATTTTAATTCTTGAGAACATTCCCAAATAAATTTTTAAATTAATAAAATTTAATAAACATTGAGAACCATGCAAATCATCTATTAATACGAACTTATTTTAAAAGACAGCAAGATAAATTTTCAAAAAGCCAATAATTTAACATAAAATAATAAAATAATCTCTTTTTTTCATTGCCAATTTAAACTAACTGTTAACTAATGCCAGCATATTAAATACTAGTAAAAGCAGGTTTATATGTTTCTGCTTTGCACATATTTCAATAGGCGTCCTAAGTCTTATTTATCCAAAAAATATAAATGTATGGAATTTAAGGAGAATTAATCATCATTTTTCCGGTTTCTCATTCCGATATTATAGCAATCACTAAATAGAAAATTGTTGTTTTATAGTTAATAAGGAACTTCCTGCAATTTGAAAACTAGTTTTTTGATTTTCTTTATGTCCAGTGCTTTAATTCTGGTATAAGCGAAATTCTGTTACCTATGCAACATTCTTAACACAAATTTGTGTCAACAAATTAAATTCTCAGTGTAATAAGTTTTTATAGAATAGTGGAACACTTAAATACGTAAATCATCGATGCCTGATAATAATTTAAAATAAAAGTCTAACATTGTTTCGCTTATTATTATACTTTACCAATATTCTTTTCCTTTTCCAAATTGACTTCTTACGCAAATGACTAATCTAATTATGACTATTATACATTAGGCATTATATTTTGGTTACGCCTCGATAAAACGGGATCTAGGGGTCAAGAAAGGACACAGTGATTGAAGCGACAGTTGTTTATAGGGATGGATTTACATAACAAAAGTTCTATTTCAAAGAGGTAGGATTGCATGAGAATGGTGAGTGAGCATCGAGGTAGCTAAGCGATTAGCCCAGGGACAGTCACTGAAAGTTGCAGGAATTAACCTGGAGGAGCCCTGTTTTTCAGACGATCAAATTTATGTAGCGTTCTCCAGAGTTGGTTCAGCCAAAAACTTTTTCATCTTTGTACTACATGGCAGAACAAAAAACATTGTCTATCAGAAAGCAGCTTTCATAAAATGTCAGGTAGAAAGGATCATTTTAAAATGTATTAATATTATTTTTTCTTTTGTATTTTTGAAATGTTTATAACATGTGATAGATGTTGAAAATAAATAAATACCTTTGAAAAATAATGTGGGTTTTACTGAAAGAAAACAATTTCACAACACAACTTATATTGCCCCAGATATCGCCGGGTACCCCAGATAGTTTTATAAATGAACTTAGCAAAACAATTTAAACATAGCATTATAATTATTCTTTATAATATCATAGAATAATAGGTTCTAGGTTTTCTTTAAGTTACATTTGCCTTTTTTTATGAATGAATCATTTTTTGTCCTTTCCTGGTTTGAACAAAAGAACTATCGCGTCTTAAGGTTTGAAATATGTTAATCTCAAGTTACAGTTTAGAAAATATTACTATTACAAATATTGATATCACTGAATATAAAATATTTTAGTTAATTTATGTTTGCCATAAATTACAGTTCAATAGATTCAATTTTGTTAAAACAAAATAAATATAAAGCAAATATATTTAATTTATAAGAATTTGTTTGTCGAAGTTGAAATATTTATCCATTTGGATTTGTTTATCCAATCAGGTGCATTTAGTCGGTAAATTTATTTCCATGAATGCGGTCATAGATGCGACGAAAATTAATTAATTCTTTATTTTAATACCAATACTAAACTTAATAAATATATAGAAAGACCTAACATATCAATTAATACTCCTTGTCTCTAATACCAGGAGATTATTTCTTGAATTGCAATAAATAAAATAAACTTTACTGCCCTTTTCTTTCAGACAACTGCGACTTGTCGGTCACATGCCATTAGCGCGAGCAATTCAAGAAAATATTTGGGTTTTCGAAATTACTGCTAATGGGGATTTCGTTTTGGATATCGTTTTTGAATCTAGTAATGAAAAATCCAGTGACCGATTAAATTCTGATACATTCCAAAAATTCTATAATAAATATGTCGAACGATTTCATGAGAAATTCCATTCCTTATTTCGCATTGAACCCGGTGTGATTTTTTCCAGCAAACAAATTGATTTGGCCAAAAGCGCGTTAAGTAATTTAGCTGGTGGAATTGGATATTTCTACGGATCTTCAATTGTTAGATCCCAGTATTCTTCTGCAGATAACCAGCCTTTACTTTATTGGCCGAGTAGTTTATTTACAGCGACTCCATCTCGATCAATATTTCCACGAGGATTTCTTTGGGATGAAGGATTCCATTGTTTGCTTTTAGGCAGGTGGGATCCTCAAGCTACTTTCGATATTCTCGGCCATTGGCTAAATTTATTAAACGTAGAAGGCTGGATTCCAAGGGAACAAATCCTTGGCTGGGAAGCCAGAGCTAAAGTCCCCGATGAATTTGTAATTCAAGATAATAGAAATGGAAATCCGCCTACTCTTATTTTAAGCCTTGAAGTAGGATAAGTTTTTATCAGTCCACAAAATATGGATACGCAATTATTATTCCAGGATTTTGATGAACGATTCGACATTTTGGACAAAGACACCCAATTGGCTTTCAAAACGTTTCTCTCAAAAGCTATTCCAAGGCTTGAAGTTTGGTTCAATTGGTTTAATACAACACAATCTGGACAAGGGCTGGGAAATTATCAATGGAAAGGGAGAAATCTCGATAAACCAGGATTGTTAAATCCTTTGACTTTATCATCTGGTATTCTTGTTTTATAATATTAATAGAAAAATTAATTATAATAATTAATAATAATAATAATAATAATTATAATAATAATAATAATAATAATAATAAATATTATTAATTAATAATAATTATTATAATAATAAATGAAATAATAATAATTATAATAATAAATAATAATAATAATAATAATAATAATAATAATGATAATAAATAATAATTAATAATAATAATAATAATAATAATATAATAATAATAATAATAATAATAATAATAATGATAATAAATAATAATAATAATTATAAATAATAATAATAATAATAATATTAATAATAATATTAATAATAATAATAATAATAATAATAATAATAATAATTATTATTATAAATAATAATAATAATAATAATAATAATAATAATAATAATAATAATAATAATAATAATAGTAATAATAATAATTATAATAATAATAATAATAAATAATATTAATTAATAATAATTATTATTATAATAAATGAAATAATAATTATAATAATAAATAATAATAATAATAATAATAATAATAATAATAATAATAATAATAATAATAATAATAATAATAATGATAATAAATAATATTAATTAATAATAATAATATTAATAATAATAATTATAATAATAAATAATAATAATAATAATAATAATAATAATAATAATAATAATAATAATAATAGTAATAATAATAATAATAATGATAATAAATAATATTAATTAATAATAATAATAATAATATTAATAATAATAATAATAATAATAATAATAATAATAATAATAATAATAATAATAATTTAATATTATTAGTATTTGTAGCAACAAATTAAATTACTCCTGATTGTTATAATGATATTAAAAAGTCACAATTATTTAAAGTATATTATAATTTTTAGTTTTCTGAATAAAAAATTATTTTTTGACCTTTGCCCAATGAATGGATGATTTAAAATCAAATGAAACCTGATAATTTATTAAAGTGCAACAGTAACTAACTATATAAAATGTATGTAGTTTTAAAAGGTCACAAAGCTGAATTCATATATCCTTAACAACAACTTTCTAATCTAATTTTATCTTTTAAAGTTTTGAATTTATTCTCTGCAATAAACCAATATTTTAATATAAATTCTAATATTACGTAATGAGTTCAAATTTTATTGTAGTTATTGATCATTCTTGTTATTTTGTCCTTAATTCCAAAGAGAGTGCCGACCTACTCATTTCAAACACTGAAAGAAAGAGAATTGTTAAATTGACTTTTTATCACACTGAGTTTACTGATGAGACACTTATTGAAAAATATTGCTCACTTCAGAAAGAAATACAAATGGATAAACCTGAATTTAAAGTAGAGCTTTTAAACTGCATTATTTGGTGCATATGATTCAATATCTTCTTTAAACTATGATCTTTGTACTGAACGTGGAATTGACCAAATTCAAACAGAATGTGCTGTAAGCCATATACCACTTAGTTATCCATATACATCTTCAAATAAAGCAATACAAACACAAATACATCATTTTTATATGCAACCCTTTAAGGCAGTGTTTCCCACGGTGGGGCATCACGCCTCATATGTGAGGCACAACGCTTTAGATGTGAGACACATCAGCAATTATCAAATATTCCACATATATTTTTTTAATATAATATGCTCATTCACGACTAAATATAACAACGTGCATACAACAATTTCATCGATCGTTATTTTTTTCATACTTGAAATACCGATTTTCGAAGTTTGACAGCTACTTCAAAGGAGCCGGTGGGGCATGGTATAAAGAAGGTCGGGAAACACTTACACTTCGATAAAATATGGTGTTGTCATGTGCAGACTTATAGTTAACATGTCTTTCATCAAGGAAATGTAGATATTTAGTATTATATACTTCTAGCATTTTTCATTCGTGTAATGATTTATAATTTAGAATTACCTAAGCACAGTGATTCTCAACCTTTTTTTGTTGCGGCACACTTTTAACGATTTCAAAATTTTGGGGCACACAAAGAAAAAGATTAGTTTAAATATTATTTACTTACCTATAACACACTGCGTAAAATAGTTTATGATAAAAATTTTAAATGTGCGAAATAAAATAATATGTACTAAAAAAATAACAAAACGTTTATTAAGGATTAATTACAAGTTAATAATAAGAATACTTTTAATGCGAAATTTGACCTTGATGTTTTTTGATAATTTCTTCTAAATATGAATTAATTGTATCAAGAATATGTTTGCCAGTTGTAAAATCAGGTAACTCGACAACATAAAATTGATTAATTATATAATTTCCGTGAATAAATCTAACAAATGCAATTACTTGAGCTTTACCTGTAATGTCTGTTGTTTCGTCGATTTGTAGAGCAAAATTTGAATTTGCAAGAGTTTCGATATATTATATATCTAATATTTCGCGGCACAGTGTTTGAGAATCACTGCCTTAGCAGAATTACTCTCAGTTATAATGTGACATACAAATTAAAAACCAGCTTGATTTTTGCCCTAAGTATATTATTTAAAGGTCATTTTTAAATTGGACATGTTAATTATGATTGTGAATTTAAAATTTTGAAATTTGAATTATTAGTAATTATATATGTGCATATTTCACCAGAATCAAGACAAATAAAAGATGTAATTAAGAAAAATCTATTCTTCCGACAAATCTGATCATTCAAACAAATTTTCATGCAATCTTGATTTAATTTATCAATTTATACTTATTTGTAATGATTTTCATTATGACTAAAGATCAAAAATTAATTCTATGCAATACAAATTTTCGATTTTGCCTTTATGTTAGAATAGAAATAAATGAAATTTAATTACAAAAAAAAGATATCAGATCATAATGTGATCAAGATAATAATAGATTTTACTGTTTACTTACACAATTGTTGGGGTTAAGGTAAAAACTAAAATGGAAAATTGTAAATTGTTATAAATTAATTAAAAACTAATTAAATATTCAAAAAAATAAATAAATAATATTTTCCAGTAGGATGAAAATTTAAAGACGTTTAAAGTAATTTTAAATTGATCAGATATCCTTAGTAGAGCCTAGAACCGAAAAAACAAATAAATTAATTAATCTCATTTATTCAAAAAAACCTTATAAATCTCTAGAGAATATCGGGCTAATTGGGCAATAAATCAAAGAGAAAGGAAAAAGCTCCAATAAACGAAATGATACCAGCTATAAGGGGAAATAATTAATTCATTTTGACTTATTTTATTGAAAACATTTGTTTTGATTTTAAAACACCCATTCAAAATTATAGAATTAAAAATATTAAATGTAAACAAACATTTTCTCTTAAATTTAATAATTTTTACATTCTTTCATAACATCATTTTCCTCATTAGTTATAAAATAAATTAGATAGAGAATTAGATTCGTTGAAGGGTCAGATGACGAGTCTCAACTATCTCCTTCAACCTTCCTTCAATTATATTAATAAAGTTTGTAAAGCTAAATATTATTTTTATTTTATTATCATTACGTATTTTATTTTTAAATTGAAACTGTTATTTTTAGCCTAGCGCTATTGCGTAAATAATAAATGATAGTGTAAATAAGTTTTTAGGTGTTTTTATGTTGTAGCGAGTGAAAAAAAGCAAATGACTCACATTGCGGCGGTGGTCTGGAACCATATCCGTAGTATTACCGAGGTGTACCTGTATATGAATAAATGTAATATTATTTTCGAAATTAAACTGTTATTTTAACTATATAACAGGAAACAAATTAACCTTTTTGTTTAAAAAAAATTATAAAAGGCCCCAATAAGATTTTTCGCCTTCCCCTTAAGAGTAAATCCGTGTCTTGTTTTATCATAGAATAAATGTTTAGCAAATAAATGATAAGATAAGCATTTGCTGCAAAATATTTATTAATTATAATAAATTTAGATTATTTAGAAGTTACTTATAAGTAGCTAATCTTTGATATATTTCCATCAGTATTATTAGCCAGATAAACATGCATAAGATATAATATAGTGCACACATTTTAATGCGATATTACGAGTAGGTTTGGATGATTATCCTCGAGCGAGTCATCCGACAGAGGAAGAAAAACATCTCGATTTACGTTGTTGGATGGCAATGTTTGCTAGAGTTTTGTCCAAATTGCGTTATCGAATCAATTTAAACCCTGAACCATATCTCAGTTGGTCAGAACTCCTGACAAACGAAGATTTGTTAAATGCTGCCCATTGGGACATCGAACGACAAAAATATTCCGATTTCGGATTACACACTGAAGCTGTTTCTCTAGTTCGACCTCCTCCCCCTGAACCTCATCATCCAAATCAGAATATTCATCAAGTTAAACACTATTTATCCTCACTCAGAGTTTTCTTCATTTTTCTTTTATTCCTAGGATAAAATCCGTAAAGTATACCAGCCACCAAAATCTACATTCGTGCCTCATTTCGGTTATGTAAATCTTTTCCCGCTCATCATGAAAATATTAAGTCCGTCATCGCCGAAACTCGGTATTCTTCTTTCTGATTTAGAGAATCCGGATTTACTTTGGACGAAATTCGGTTTGAGGTCGTTGTCGAAAAATAGCTCCTTTTACCAACGCCCTAACAGTGAGCATGATCCACCGTATTGGCGCGGTGCGATATGGATTAATATCAATTATTTAACCATACGATCACTGGCGCACTATTCAAAACTACCTGGACCGTATCAAAACAAATCCAAGGAACTATATCAAAGTCTGATGCTGAATGTTGTGAATAACGTTCTGGATCAGATGAAACAAACAGGATATCTATGGGAACAATATGATGACATCACCGGTAAAGGTCAACGAGGACATCCATTTAGCGGATGGACGTCACTTGTCGTGTTGTCAATGGCTCATTTGTAGGCATTGATATTGGTGTCGTGGATCCTATTGTCGTTCCATTTTTGCAATTTTTAGAAAATCAGTGCGATTTCTGGAATTTGTTACTGGTTTTGTTTTTGATATTGTCGTTTATAAGAGCAGCACCCTGTTAATTATAATAAATATTTTTTATTTTCTGATGTTACTTTTAAAGGATTATTATATGGAGTTTTTAGTTTTAAATTCAAGATAACAAATCAATTATTGAAAATTTTAAAGGGTAATTTTTCAGTTTTCGAGAGCTTTCTGATTTTTGAATGATAAATTTCTGATTATTTATTCGAAAACATTTTTGTTTTTATTGATGACATTCTCTCGAATGGCATTCCTTTGGAACTAGTTGACTAAGAATTCAATGAATACATTAAAGCAGTGTTACTCAACACAGAACGTACTGCGGACCAAAAATCTATCTATTCTTTGTACGTGGACCAATTTATTTTTTTCGCGGCCCAATATTGGGTTGCGGACTAGCGAATGAGAAACGCTGGATTAAAGGATGTAAATTTAAAAATAAAGCTTGAACTGTTAATTAAAATTGACTCAATCATAAATTTATAGAAAAATTTCTGAAATATCGTGCAAGTATTATACTTAGTGGATACACTGGATAACTTCCGGCTAGTGTATGTGTATTAAATATTTATTATAAACTGCAGTTGAAGAATAAATATGTCTAATTAAATTTTGTTGTAATTGCATTTTTGTAATTTCATCTGGAATTTCAATAAAATTACGAATAAAAAAAAATCGGATTCTGTTTACCTTGAGGAAATTTTATTTTGCTCGAACTGTATTTGTCACACTACATTCGTCATCTGAATATTGTATTTTTATTTTTTGCAAATTACTTTGCTAATTACATATATAATAAAGTGATAATTATAAACTTTTTGCTGCGAATAATGTATTTAATGGAAAAAATTTGCGACTATAAGATAGTCCTTGTTAATCTTATAGTCAGAAATTTTTTCATTAAATACATTATTCGCAGCAAAAAGGTTTAAATTATCACTTTATTGTTTTAAATTAATAAATGCTGCTACCAAGAAATCGTCACTTTATACTTTACATAGTGATGTAAATCATATTTCATGCAGTTCTGAACAAGCATTGAGTACTTCAATGAAAGATGTATCATATACTCCTTAGACTAATGCCAAATTTATAACCATGTAATGTTTTGTTTTAATATATGGAAATTAATTAATTTGTCATGATAATTGATATCGAAACTATGAAAAAAATTATAATTAATAACTTCAAAAATTTATTAATTATAAAATTGTGACGTCGCGATCTGAACTCCATCCGAAGGTGATAATGATTTGACTTCGATACTGGTTGAAAAGTTGTTTCTGCATTGTTAGTACACATTTTATTTCTGAACTTAATCTCTTATTTATCTTGTTACTCTATTTAAAACGTGCGTATTTTTCTTGTTCTTATTATTTAAACAAGTGTTTTGTTTTCCATACATCTTTTAGTACATAATAATACAATATATCTATATAAATAAATATGCAAATATCTATAAAGTGGAGGCACTATAATTGATATAAAACTTTTCCATCATTTTGCTTCAATTTATGAATTTCTTTTATCTTCATTTAAAATTATCCATCATTATTTTATTTTTTTATTGCAAATTTCTGCACGTTTGTGGGAATTTCCCAAATAATATTTGAATTTCCTAAATTGAAAGTATATTGTTTAATCGCATTTATATTCGCAATCAAATATAAATTATGTTTAATGACAAAACATTGGATATATTATAAACGATAAATATATATTTCAATACAAATTCTGACTCCATGCCAATATCCTATTATCAAGAAGCTGCTAATCCATCTTCGACTTATTTCCTAAAGATTCTATTCACGTTAGAAATGATTGGGTATTTTCATTCGTATTATTTATAGTTCAGTAAATGGGACGGAAGCGTTATGAAATTAGTGTTCATTGAGATCATCGGTTATATCGCTTGCTACTATATTATTGCTGTCATATATACATTTTCACTCAACAGTCAACGGCAAAGGTAATAAAAATTTTGTTAATATATTTAATGTGGGAATTTCTTATAGTTTAATTTCTGTAAAGCAAATGTAAAGATAAAATCCTTTTTACTTTAAACTGTAAAGATTCAGCTGTAAATAATCTGCTCGAATGTGTTGATCATTTCAAATGTAATTTCCTAGAGATCAATCACATGGCAGTTTAAGGGGCTCACAGATCAATTTTAATATGCCCAATAAAAAGTGAAATAAATCAATTGTCTTCAATAATTTTGTCCAATTATTTCACGTCCAATGTGATTTCTCACCAATAAAACTTTATGTGGAACGTTAATTTTATATGCAATAATTTATATTAACATATCATTAGCAGTTATGAATTTAATAATATATTTAGCAAGCTTACAAATACAATAATGATTTGTTTCGGATTATTAGTCTTGGTTCTCTTCTGGCGGTGCTAAATATATTTTGAGCTTGTGACTGAGCAATATAAGGTATAAAGGAATAGTTTTGCGTGCTTTCTGTTCTTCATACTTGCCTACAACTCTCCTTACTTGATATTGTTACATTTTATATTTACCAAAGTAATTTTCACAATTGTATTCAATAAACTCTGTCAATAAATAATATACAGTGGAACTCCAATATCCGTCATTAATCAGTTGCCGAGGATTTTTTTCCCAGAGGAATTAACTAAAAGTGGATTAATCCGTTCTCAACTGCGAATTTTGCATATCTATTCTTTAACAATTTTTTTTTACTCTAGAATCGTTCTTCGAAATCATTTCAAACACTGTACAATTTAACTACAGTATTTATTAACCAGGTGCTGCCATAAGTAATCGGTAATACGCACTGTGTAGGCCTACATAAATACTAAACACAAATAAAATTTTAGAAAGAAATTTACCTTTGGATGAGAAAAACAATGATTGGTATTAAGAGTTTTTATTTGTAAGATTTCAGACGATTCACCAGCACTCGTTTTTTGAAAGAAGTTGTCCAAGGTTGTTTGTTTTGTTCCGTTCTTTAAAATTCTTCTAAAGTGTTCAAACATGTCATCATCAAATGAATTGATACGTTGGTTTACCATAGCAATGTTTGGATGCCATTTCTTAATGAAAATCGGTATTTTCCTCCACCTAGACAACCATTCCTTTATTTTAGCACTTTTTCCTCGTCTGGTGAAATTTTTCTTACCGCTTCAGCTTCCTGTTCTTTATTAAGTTCAAGTTGCTCCTAGTGTGGTCAATTCCATTCTATGTTACTCAACCAATTCTTCAACATCTGCATTGTCAATCTCCATATGATATGAAATATGATATGTCGTTTATTTTTACGACAACCAAGCGACCTGAATTTGGAAAATTACAAGCCTAGTACCAAATTTTTCAAGGAATATATTTTCTGACCGGGTGAAAAATCAACAATTACTAGCCCAAAAAAAGATTTAGTATTATCTCAAGGAAAGAAATAAGATTTGTCAAACTTTATTCAAAATAAGAGAAATCCGTTGTATTATATGAGTAGGTGGATGGGAGCTCCCCGCATCACATATACCCCTCCCCCCCCGGGGGAAAAAAATTTTTTTTTTTTAAAATTAAGTGATCCAGAGGGCTCACACTTTTTTTTTCATCCCAAACATTAATGTTCCCGCCAACAGATTTTATTGGACGATACCTCATCTTAAAGCCCAGTGCCAGACTTTAAGATGTGCTATAGCAGGGCTGGCAAAAGCGTCGACCGCGGTCGACTGGTCGACCGCGTAGCTATCGAAAGTAGCCCGCTAGCACTATGGAAAATTGCATATAAAAATCAGTTTTTTATTTATTGAATTTCTAACTTTATAAACATATTTAAAATAAGTTTCGATTCATATGACAAAAAAATTCCAATAAGAAACATAATATTAGTCAGATAACACTCAGAGTGTAGTAAATTTTTAGTTTGAAATTCAAATATATACAGTTAGCTAATAATCAGAATAAATTTCATGTGTTTGAACAAGTAGGCCATAAAATAAAAGCAAAACATTGACGCTACAATCTTCGATAAGGAATAAAAAAATAAAAACAACCAAAATAAAATACAACAAACGTGTGTTTGTCTATTTCAATTTTGAAATCAAATTGTTTTCGTTAGAAAAATTTGAAAGCTTGAAGTATTCAGTATTGAATAATACCTGCTTATAATATTAATTTCAAATTTTTTTATTAAAAAAAATTCTTTATAAAAGTTAACATTTTTAATTTTTGAGTATGTAAGTGTGTTTAACATTAATTTTCATATTAAATTTATTTTAGCTTTTATTATTTTCTTGTTTTAGCCCCAATGACACAACCGGCCAAAAAACTAAAACGTACCATTATAATACTGAATGGGAACAGGAATTTTTTTTCATAATGATGAAAGATAAGTGTGTTTGTCTCATTTGTAATTCAAACGTAGCACTACCTAAAAGAGCTAACGTTGAACGACATTTTCGAAAGTGCACAAACAGTATGAAATTGACTTTCCATTACATTCCGAGGTACGAAAAGACAAAGTCAAGCAGTTAAAGTCTCAATTAGGTGCACAACAAACTTTTTTTACGAAATTTAACTCAAAATCAAAAACAGCTACACTAGCATCATTCAAGGTAGTTAATATTTTGATGAAACATAAAAAACCTTTTGGAGATGGCGAAATATGGAAACAGGCGTTTGTTGAAGCTGGTGAGGTGTTATTCAAAGATTTTAAAAATAAATCCGAAATAATGGATTGTATCAACAATATGTCATTGACGCGCAATACTAGCACGCAAAGAATGGTGGACATTAGCAAAAACTTGGAAGATATTTTGCGGCAAGATATTCGAAAATGCCGCTTTTTCTCTTTGCAATTTGATGAATCTACAGATTTCACTGATACTGCGCAACTATGCATCTTCATTCGAATGGTTTTTGATGATATGTCAACCAGAGAAGAATTATTGACTATTCTTCCAATGAAAGGACAAACAAGGGGTCAAGATATTTACAATTTATTCAAGTCTTTTATAAGTCGCACCCATTTCCCGATTCACAAGTTGGTATCAATTACCACGGATGGAGCTCCGTCTATGATCGGAAAACATGTCGGATTTGTAACACTTTGCAAAAATGATGAAGAAATTCCCAGTTTTCATTCGTATCATTGCATTATCCACCAGCAAACCTTATGCTCCAAAGTGTTGAACTCTAACTATGTAATGAATATTGCGTTTAAAATAGTAAATTCGATACGTGCAAGAAGTCTACAACGACGTCAATTTCGAACTTTGCTTGAACAATGTGAAATTGAAAATACTGAATTATTGTTACACACGGATGTAAGATGGCTTAGCCGTGCAGCATTTTTAAAACGATTTAGAGATCTTTTGCCCGGAATAAAACAGTTTTTGACTGGAAGAGAAGAATTATATCCCGAACTGGAGGATAAAAGTTGGCTGATAAATCTTGCTTTTCTTTGCGACATTACAGAGCACCTGAATAAATTAAATTTACAGCTTCAGGGGAGACACAAATCAATTCTTGGCATGATAACGGCAGTAAAGACGTTTAAAGAGAAACTGTCCTTGTTTGTGCGTCAACTAGAACGGGGTGATTTGAAACATTTTAAAAACATGGAAGAAGAATCCAAAAATGCGCCAGGAATTCTTTACGATAAATATACAAATCAAATTACTACCCTTTTAAATGAATTTAACACACGTTTCGCAGATTTATCTAAAATTGCAAATATTGCTATGTTCATGTCATTCCCGTTTAATGATGTTATTGATACAGAGGAGATCGCTACTCAGATTAATGAATTTCTGGATTCAGATTCAGCTTGCTTAGAAGATGAGATAATAGCGTTGAAAAGCGACATTTACTTAAAATCAAGAGCTACAACCGAAGGTAATTTTTGGAATCTTATTTCAGAAGAAAAATATCCAATTTTGCGGAGAGTAGTTGGATATATGTCCGCATTTTTTGGATCCACCTATCTTTGTGAATCAGCCTTTTCTTCAATGAATGTCATTAAAACAAAACATCGATCTTGTTTGACAGATGATCATTTGGAATCATGCTTGCGGATCGCCATAAGCTCCTATTGCCCGAAATACGAAGAACTTGCTGATAAGATGCAGTGCCACGTATCAGGTGCAAGTAGTAGCAGTAAATAATATTATATTAAGATATGTTTACGTTCTAGTAAAGTATTATAAGTTTTTTTCTAATTCGTTTTGTATTTAAATAGACTAAATAGAATAACTACAGGTAACAATTGAAAAGAGTTTTTCTGGTAGACCGCCAGATTTAATTTAGTTAAAAGTCGCCCGCAAGACTTGAAAGTTTTGCCACCCCTGTGCTATAGGTATCCTATAGATCTTTAATAGTTTTAATGTTATTAACATTTGATGACCACCATCTTTTCAAAGTTAAATTATTATTATTTTTCAAAATATTATTAAGTGATCTGGCGGGCTCCTGGTTTTCGTTTGCCCAAAAGTTATCGTTCCCATTATCTGAATTTATTAATCGATAGCTTATTTTGAAGCTTAGTGCAAGATCTATATATTGATATATAAATATTATTATTATCATTTTTATTGGCTAAATTATTAACGTTTTCCCGAGACCATTTGCAAGGTCATTTGACTATTTTATTATTATTTTTTCAAAATATTATTTTTCAAGGTCATTTATTTTTTCAAGGTCATTTATTTTTTTCAAGGTCAAGGTTATTTATTTTTTCAAGGTCAAGGTCATTTATTATTTTCAAGGTCATTTAAACAGAGACCATGACTCACCCAGGTCGTTTCAAGGTCATTCCAAGGTCGCGTGACTCATCCAAGGTCATTCCCAAGGTCATATGACTCATTAGGATGAATCATCAAGGTCATATTATTATTTTTTAAAATATTATTATTATTTTTCAAAAACATTATTAAGTGATGCGGGGAGCTCCTGGTTTTCGTTTGCCCAAAAGTTATCGTTCCCATTATTCGAATTTATAATTCAAACACTTATTTTGAAGCTCAGTGCAAGACCTTTCGAATGAGCCATAGAAAATATCATCATCATTAATATTGACAAAGTTATTAACATTTTACCAAAAATCATTTTCAAGGTCATATTATTTTTCAAAAACATTATTAAGTGATGCGAGGAGCTCCTGGTTTTCGTTTGCCCAAAAGTTATCGTTCCAATCATTTTATTTCATCGGTCGATAGCTTATTTTGAAGCTTAGTGCAGTTCTATCTACTGATATATAAATTTTATTATCATCATTAATATTGGCAAAAATATTAACGTTTTCCCGAGACCATTTTCAATGTCATTTTATTTTTCAAGGTCATATTTTAAAATTTAAATTTACAGAGTTCCCGACAACGTGAATTATTCAACGATAGCTCATTTTAAAGCCCAATCCAAGACCTTTCGAATGAGCCATTATTATTATTATTATTATTATTATTATTATTATTATTATTATTATTATTATTATTATTATTATTATTATTATTATTATTATTATTATTATTATTATTATTATTATTAGTATTAATATATATACTCCTAGTCTATCCGGCAAAATATTTTGTCCCCCTATGGGTACTGCTCACCAGGGTACTGCTCACACTCAACAAGTCACATGGCTATTGTTCACAAAGTTACTGGTAAAAATATTCAAGACAAAACTTTAACAAAGAAATTCTAAATATTATACTTTAAATATACACTCAAACTAAAATTTATTACCACATTCACATTCATCATCTCTACAGTTCATAACATTTTCAACAACATGATCTGTACAATGTTTACTGATTGTTGTTATATAGTTATAGGTTGACAATGCTTAGTATCTGGTGGTTGTCGGTTGTAAGTACTTAGTATCTAGTTGTTAGCTGGTTGTTGGTATCTAGTATCTAGTAAATGGGTAGGTGGGGGTTGAGTGTTAGCAATACCCTTACGACCAGTACCCTTAGGGGGTCAAAACATCCTGTCGGATAAACTCAGAGTATATAATATATGGGGTGGGCACGCATGAGGTCCTAGAGAGCCACATGGCTCATCAAAGAGCCGCACAATACCAAACATTTTCCCATTAAAATAATTTAGTAGCTAAATTCATGTAGTAAGAGCCCACTAAAAGATCAAAATTCACTAAAATCAATATTTTCTACAAATATTTCACCACATTTACCATCAAATATCTAACTATGGATGATAATTTCTCATTGATTGATCATAATTCTTCATCGATTCAGCCAATTATTATCTTCCAAACTAAATCACAAATTTCAGTATAATTTACAATAATTTTCAAGTAGATTTCAAATAAAATTCATGATAAAATTAGCTAGTTTCAACTTAGATTTTCAATATTTAAAAGTTCATCAATGCGTAAATGGAAATATTCTTAGAAAATATATGAAAAAATTATTTAATCAAATTATCATTACAAAGTCATCATAAAAATTAAATAATTTATTCTATCACTTGATTATTGTAAAAACTCTAATTATTAACCTAACTGTCATAAAAAATAATTTTTATTTAAAAATAAGTCAATAAAATATAGCAAATTATCAAGAAATTAATTAAATTTGTCTTAGAATTAACCATAAAACCTTAAATTCTTAAATATTCTTTCAATTAACATGAAATTCACAAAAATTATAGTAATTCACTTGAATATTCACTAAATCCACTAACATCAACTCTAAAAAATTACCAATGAATTTAGTGCCAAATAATAACCAAAGATTTGCCTAAATAAAATCATTAAAACATACCAGTACCCTTACGACCAGTACCTTACGACCAGTACCCTTACGACCAATACCCATGGGGGTCAAAATATCTTGTCGGATAAACTCAGAGTATATATAATAAAACGAATTAACAATAACTCCATCAAATTGAATCAGTAAATTATCACAAATTTTGATAAAAAATCTTATTCTAAAATGGTAAGCAGCGTAAAATCGAAAGATAATTTTAATAACCCATTTACTAGATACTAGATACCAACAACCAGCTAACAACTAGATACTAAGTACTTACAACCGACAACCACCAGATACTAAGCATTGTCAACCTATAACTATATAACAACAATCAGTAAACATTGTACAGATCATGTTGTTGAAAATGTTATGAACTGTAGAGATGATGAATGTGAATGTGGTAATAAATTTTAGTTTGAGTGTATATTTAAAGTATAATATTTAGAATTTCTTTGTTAAAGTTTTGTCTTGAATATTTTTACCAGTAACTTTGTGAACAATAGCCATGTGACTTGTTGAGTGTGAGCAGTACCCTGGTGAGCAGTACCCATAGGGGACAAAATATTTTGCCGGATAGACTAGGAGTATATATATTAATACTAATAATAATAATAATAATAATAATAATAATAATAATAATAATAATAATAATAATAATAATAATAATAATAATAATAATAATAATAATAATAATAATAATAATAATAATAATAATAATGGCTCATTCGAAAGGTCTTGGATTGGGCTTTAAAATGAGCTATCGTTGAATAATTCACGTTGTCGGGAACTCTGTAAATTTAAATTTTAAAATATGACCTTGAAAAATAAACTGACATTGAAAATGGTCTCGGGAAAACGTTAATATTTTTGCCAATATTAATGATGATAATAAAATTTATATATCAGTAGATAGAACTGCACTAAGCTTCAAAATAAGCTATCGACCGATGAAATAAAATGATTGGAACGATAACTTTTGGGCAAACGAAAACCAGGAGCTCCTCGCATCACTTAATAATGTTTTTGAAAATAATATGACCTTGAAAATGATTTTTGGTAAAATGTTAATAACTTTGTCAATATTAATGATGATGATATCTTCTATGGCTCATTCGAAAGGTCTTGCACTAAGCTTCAAAATAAGTGTTTGAATTATAAATTCGGATAATGGGAACGATAACTTTTGGGCAAACGAAAACCAGGAGCTCCCCGCATCACTTAATAATGTTTTTGAAAAATAATAATAATATTTTAAAAAATAATAATATGACCTTGATGATTCATCCTAATGAGTCATATGACCTTGGATGAGTCACGCGACCTTGAAATGACCTTGAAACGACCTGGGTGAGGCATGGTCTCTGTTTAAATGACCTTGAAAATAATAAATGACCTTGACCTTGAAAAATAATAACCTTGACCTTGAAAAAATAATGACTTGAAAAATAATATTTTGAAAAATAATAATAAAATAGTCAAATGACCTTGAAAATGGTCTCGGGAAAACGTTAATAATTTAGCCAATAAAAATGATAATAATAATATTTATATATCAATAGATAGATCTTGCACTACGCTTCAAAATAAGCTATCGATTAATAAATTCGGATAATGGGAACGATAACGTTTGGGCAAACGAAAACCAGGAGCCCGCCAGATCACTTAATAATATTTTGAAAAATAATAATAATTTAACTTTGAAAAGATGGTGGTCATCAAATGTTAATAACATTAAAACTATTAAAGATCTATAGGATACCTATAGCACATCTTAAAGGCCTGGCACTGGGCTTTAAGATGAGGTATCGTCCAATAAAATCTGTTGACGGGAACATTAATGTTTGGGATGAAAAAAAGTGTGAGCCCTCTGGATCACTTAATTTAAAAAAAAAATTTTTTTTTCCCGGGGGGGGGGGAGGGGTATATGTGATGCGGGGAGCTCCCATCCATCTACTTATATGAAAACTCAAAATAGCGTTTGACATTCAATTGTAGAATTGTAGATTTAATCTTCATTTTCTGATTCTCATCATTTATTTTTTAATCCTTTTAAGTTATGTAAGTAATATATATATATATATATATATATATATATATATATATATATATATATATATATATATATATATATATAATATTCTTGCATTTTTTATATACCTTTTCTATTCTTTCTTGACTTAACCCCACGAGTAATGAGGCAATCGAGATTGCCACATAACATTGAAAACGCACGCAAAAATCTTAAAATACTTTAGAAACACCAAACAAAACAAAAAGTAAAAGAGAAGGCACTTGTTCCCCAGCAACAGGTCGACATCGCTGAGCGCTCATGTGAAGGGCGCTCGTGCTGTTGCCACTGGAATGTAATTTTAGAAGTATACATTTAATTAAATATTGACAAAAACTTTACAATTCTTACCCGAGATGTTGTACAATTACATTTATAAGCGGCTAAAGAAATGTCAGCACGACAACATAGAAAATTAGATGATGACATAAGCTAGAGATATGCATACAGGGGTCAATATTCCCAATCGACTATGTAATTTAACAACTCTCACAGATTTTCCGATTTATTCAGTAGAAATCATAATAAACGTAGACGTCTATGTCAGTTATAATATCGTCCACAAAGACACGTGGGCGGCCGATTCAACAAAATCTCAATTTCCAATAACAATTTAGCCTAACTGATATATGTATATATGTATATAAATATTTAATTAATAAACTGAACTTTGTACAAACAATACATTTTTAAATTAATATATTAGTTTGTCCTATCCTACATGAAACATGAATATTTTTGTATTTTTCCAAAAATTATTTTAACGAAATAAGATGGCGGCGAAAAGTTGGCTTGCACATGAAATACCAGGTATCCTAGACCGGGTCTGGCCAACACTGCAAACTGCAATTTAAGTGAATAGAATAAATTTTAAACATTTTATGTTATTCATGAATAATTTTTGTTATTTGATCAAACTGTCTTTTAATTTCAATATACCGTATTTTAGCTAATATAGTGCGCACCTAAATTTCGCACTCGATTCGGAAAAAAAGTTTGAAAAATACCGTATTTTAGGGAATTTTGACCTGTCTTATATAATGCGCATCGGTATTTTAGAAAAAAATACACAAAAAAAAGTGCGCACTATAATCGCTAAAATACGGTACTATTAAAATTTTAAATTCTGTACAAAATGTTCAAAATCCTTAAAAAGCATTTATTTTATAGAACCTTTGAAAACTTTGTTGCCTATGTCAATAAAAACATTTCATTAATCAAAGTTTCCTTCATGCTAAACATTTTCCTTTATTTGGTTTACCAAAGATTTGTTAATTATTTTTCACAATTACCATGGAACGCCAAATCTCAGCATCTTATTGGAACTCATTGGTCCAATCAAGATCCTTTTCAAAGATTACAAAGGCGTACAATTTGTCGATATTTTTTGGTTTCTTTCATAATTGCCTTAAGTCGAATAAGTTTTCAAATGAGACAAAAATTTCCCAATATGCAATCTTTAGTTGACCAAGGTAATGAAATGTTAATTAATTTCATGGCAATATCATAATCATTTATTTTCATTAAATAATTATTTGATAATTGCATATTCATAAAATATTCAATTTTTTTGTTATTAAAGATCTTATTTACTATTAAAAAAGACGATCGTCAAAAAGGCGCAATGATGACAAGCTTTTATTCAGGATAATTTAATAACATATTAAGGTTGATATTATGGACAAGTCCTCCCAGATTCTAATACTGGACGGTTCCCATTATCAACAATAAATTTAATGCCTTTAATTGAACCGCTTTCTATTATTGCTCACCCTTTAGATGATCAGTTGTAAAAGTCGTTCATTCGATAGGATATCTTAAAATCTTTGTAAAATACTCCAACAAATAATCTGCCATCAGTATTCTAAAATAATCCTTTGACAGACAAAATAATCAGAATATTAAAATATCAAAAATGACTGTTAAAAATTGTGGACCATGAAATTGAGATTGGAGTAAGTGCTTGTCCAATTCCATCCTTTTTCTTAATATCAGATTTTCCCAGCTCAAATCGTTCAGGATGCCGCATTGACGACTCAAAATTTTCTTCGGGCTTCACACTAGATAAATTCTCTTAAAAATTAATAATTTAAATACTCTACAAGTTTATTAAGCTAATTTTAAGTCAGTGGGATATTTACTTTTCCTTATATTTAGTAATTTGAATCAAATCTACCCAGAATTTATTTGTAGCTTAAGTTAGTTGATTTTCGGTCCAAAGGTGTTCTTCAAAATTTGCTTTTATTTAGTATTCTTTTCGAAAGTCGTCGCTGATCGGATATTAAGGAGGCCTAGTATAAACACATCTTTAATATTATTTACAGTTTTAAATTCTGTATTTTCTTAATGTCTAAAAATCAAAGAATGCGCCATTTCACATTCAGGTATTTAGTTTTTTATATAAATCTAGTTATACGCTTGCGTGCTCAAAGGGTTAACTTAAATGTTTGACTAAATAAAATGTAGGTAATCAATCAATCTGAAATTGTAAAATTATTTATTGTATTTACTAAATTTTTTTAATCTCTCAACGCACCCAATAGATTTAACTCGACTAAAAGAAATCGAATTTTCTCTACGCACTGCAATTAATGCGTATAAGCTTGAACTTTGATTTCACATATGATTACAACTGATTATATTCACTAGAACAGCGATGGTGAATCTTTTTGACAAGGGGGTCACAATTGAATTTATTTTTTAAAAAATATCAACCTACGGGTCAAGTATTATTTTAGTTATTAAAAATTCAGTGCTTTTTTTCTGATAGAACGCTCCGAAACGGCGTTCCGGCACCTTTTTTCGCTGAATGATTTTAAAAAATTAACATATGTTTTGGTTTTTTGTCATATTTCTATTTCAAATAGTCAATTACAATAAAATTAAAAGTAGTAGTCGTACGCCAAAGCGAGTGAATCATAACTCCGTGCTTCCTATGTGTTATTACTATTATTATAATGGAATTTGCTATAAACAACTTTACAATTTCATTTTTCTTACCATTTTTTCTACAATATAAAATTTATCGATAATAAGTTACTAATAACTAATAAGTGTATATTTTGTGTCCTGAATAATTATTTTATTTGTTAGCTAATTTCAGCGTCATATTTTTGCTTTTAAAGGATAGTACAGATACGTCCCGGCACCTTTTTTTCCAGAAAAAAAGCACTAAAAATTTAACAAAAATTCATGTAAATATAATATGATTTTATTTATTATACATTAATTAGATATATATTCGAACAGATTCGTAAGATTATTATTTTATAATTAAAGAAACAACTTGTGGTTTACTTGAATTCGTTGCGTAGGTCAGTGTTTGACCCGTAGATCATAGGTTCACCGTCACTGCAATAGAGATATTCATCTATTTCCTTTCAAATGAAAAAAATTGCCGTCAGCATGTATCAGCAAATTGAGAGTTGTTAATGTTCTTTCGTCTTTAAATAAAATAAAGAATAAAAAATTGACAGGAAAACGACCGCTTTCTGATTTTCTTTTGTGGGTTAAGGGATTAATTAAATTATTATTCAATTAATTTAAATTATTAAATTAAAACAAAAAACATTTGATTAATTCAGGATATTTATTTTCCCATGAAAAACAAAAGCTTGAAAGTATAACACAGTATCATGCTCATCCTTTTGTGCCTCTCAGTTGGGCATTGGCTATTGTGAGCAAAGCATACAAGGACAAAATGATTGAATCCAGGAATGGATTTGTGACAATAGTTAAAGTAATAATTTATTAAATCTTTTTTCGGATATTTCTAATTAAAATGAAGAAAAGAATAAATGGATAGTCCGTAACACCAATCCCCTCACCTCTGGTGGTTTACTCTACTTTTTGAAGCATACATTTTTTGTAAATATTTTTATGGGCAAAGCTTTTCCTGGTAAAAACATGTGCCATTAAATAGCAATTTGAATATCTCAATAGGCGAATTTGTATTTAAATAATATTAAGAAATGTTTAACTAATATTAGAAAACGCCAGAATTTAATTGTGTAATATAAGAAATATTATTTTAGAAAGTTTCCTTTTAGTCTTTCTACAACAGTTATGTTTTGTTTTGTTAAATAAATGGTTCATTCACATTTTGTAGTTAAATTTATATTAATTTACTTAAATGTATCATTAAAATTCATTTGAGAAGTTCATAAGGACCAAGGAATGTGAACACGAGTTCAAAGCAATGAAGAGTCTACTTTAAATCCACATTTTCTGGAAAGGGAGATTGTAATTTCAACTGATTCATTTCAACTACCCATTTGCACATGCACCTAGAATGATATCAAGTCAAGAACAAAAATATTAATATTAAAAAAATAAATGAGATTACGAATGTTTCTTCTAGATGAAAATTTATAATAAAATCTGGTCACAAATTACTTGAATTTATATTTGATAGTAACAAATCGTAACGGAAAGTGATATCACCACGAATTACTTTCTCGGGCGCATTCAATAACTCACCAGCAGAATGATTAATGCGAAAAAGGTTAGATCCTTTGTAAATTCAATGTTTAAATCGGAAAAAATATTTACTTTAAGAATAATAGAACGAAGACAGCAATAAAAGTAACATTCATCATGCCTGTATGATGCTTATATATGGAAGGATGAACTAATGATGGCCAGCAATGAACAAATACTAAGTACTACACTTACACAATACAAGATAGGAAAAATAAAATAAAAATTATAAAATTAAAATATCAAAAATTAAGCGAGCTCTTCAACACTCAAAGAGATATTTAGCTTAAAGGAAAGAATATTACATATGAAATATTAAACATGCTATGAAATAAATATTATAAAATAAAAATTAAACTTTTTAAATATTCAGCACCAACAGTATCAAAATATGGCGATTGCACACTCACTATCATAACAGACTTCAACAAATTCAGTTGGGCGTTCATAATCGCAGACTTACAACAATCCATTATCGGAGCAGATTTTAGTAGAAAACCAGAAACAAACAGAAGAATCGCTAAGTCAAAAGTTTACGGCATAAGCAAAACGGATTCAAAAAACAATCAACCAAGCAAAATACTGAATCATAGTCCAAAGACATCCAAATACTGAAAACATTTGACAAACTTATTGACATAGGAAGATTTGACGATAAATCAAACCACTCAATCGAACACGCAATCTTAACAATCAGGAATTAAGTACACTCAAAAGTGAGACAACTTGATCCACAAAAACAAATATTAGGAAAGTAATCTTCAACAAATTAGTAACCTATTCACACTCAGAATTATCATCTGCTCCTATTCTCAAACAAAAGCAAACACGGAATGGAGAGTTTGCTTTGATTATAGAATGCTAACAAGATCACAGAGCCCGACAAATACTGACTGCCAATAATATGAGACATAATCAACAGATTGAAATGTGTAAAATTCTTCCCATAAATCGACTTTCAAAAAGTCTACTAAAAAATAACAAATAGAAGAGAATTTTTTTAAAAAAACAGCAATTGTAACCCCAATCGGCATTTTCGAATACAACAGAACACCATTTTGTTTGCGGAATGAATCTTCAACATTTTAACGTTTCATGGACCAACCCTGAAAATTAATTGAAATATATTTAAATACTTTGATGAATTATTTATAACAAGTCCTAATAAAGGGTGGGGGGGGGTTAAACTTTAAATTCGGCAAACCTCAAAATTAACATTCAAAATTGCGAATTCCTAAAAAAAGAAATAATTGTTTTTCGGACACACATTGAATGAAAAGGGTACAAAGCCAATAGAAAAGAAAATAAATATGTTGGGGTTAGCACAAAAACCAAAAAAAATCATATATAAAAGGAAAGCATAACAAATAATGAAAAAATCAATTAAAGTGCAAAATAAATTAAAATTTACTAAATCAAAAATCAATATTGAACGGGGTATGGTTGAACACCAAATTGATAGACGAGTTCATAAATTATAACGAAATTTAATAAGGTGTTCACAAGGAAGTTAATGCGAAAAAACCAATTAATTATAATTAAATAATAGGTAATGGAAAACCCGAGCTAATGGGAAGCCCGATGCGCAGTGAGATAAAAGGAGTAATATTTTGAGCCCCAATCAAGGGTAAACAAATTAGAATAAACAATAAACCTAAAAATATTGATTTGGGATTCCCGGGGAAATAATTAAGCGCAATTTTCTAGATAATTGGCCTCTCATAAACAGTATCAAAAAAGCTCAGAACTGAACAAGACGCCATTTGGTTGAAGAGAAAAAGAAAGAAGAGAAGCAGAAATCCGGCGATCAGTGATCTGGAGAGAAAGGTGCAAATAGTGACAATTTATAATTGTGATAAAGATTGAATAAAATTATTTTGTGTTGGGTTTGAGTTATTTGGCTGAATAAGAACACGATGAGTCAGAGAGAGGACTGATATTCAAATAAAAACCCAACATTTTGGTGAGCCCAACGTGAAAAAGTCGGCCGTTGATACTACGAGAAAAAAAAGTAAAAAAAGAAAATTAAAATTAATTGAAAGTCGAATATTATTGCCGAGGAACAAAGTTGGAGATAAAGTTGTAAAAAAAAAGAGAGTAGAAAAGTTGAAAAAAGTAGAAAAGTAGAAAAGAAACAAATTGTCGTGGTTGAAATAAAAAAAATAAATAAATAGTAGTAATTGAATAAAAATATTTTGGTGAATATTTGAAATATTGAAAGAAAAGGAAAATGAAAATAAATTATTGTTGTCAAAAAAAGAAAATTGAATATAAATTGTGCAGTTAAATTAAAAGAGTAAATTTGGTGAAATTTAGAAGTTATTGAAATAAAGTTATGAGAAATTACGAGAGAATTTATAAAGACTATTATTGCAAATCAATTCAAAATTAAATCAAAAGGCAAAGTTAAAAATTGTAAATTTTTAAATTTTAGACGAGAAACAGTTGTCCCAGAGAAATTCTACAATCTGAGAAGCAAAAAACAATTGGGTAGCATGGCAACGAGCAACTCAAATATCAGCAAGACCACATACCCTCTACCTCCCGGAAGGGAAATTATTTTAGAACAAAGGCAATGACTCATCCGACGACTCATTAAAAAATTATTATTAGTGGTCTTGCGGGCACATGGTTTTGGTCATGCAAAAAGTTAATATTCCCGTCAACGGAATTTATTGATCGATAGCTCATTTTAAACCCTACTGCAAGACCTTTATAGCGATCGATATATATATTTATTATCCTTATTATTTTTAAAGATATTAACAATTGATAGCCAGCACCTTTTTTCAAAGTTAAATTATTATTATTTTTTAAAATATTATTAGTGGTCTTGCGGCCCATGGTTTTGGTCATGCAAAAAGTTAATATTCCCGTCAACGGAATTTATTGATCGATAGCTCATTTTAAACCCTACTGCAAGACCTTTATAGCGATCGATATATATATTTATTATCCTTATTATTTTTAAAGATATTAACAATTGATAGCCAGCACCTTTTTTCAAAGTTAAATTATTATTATTTTTTAAAATATTATTAGTGGTCTTGCGGCCCATGGTTTTGGTCATGCAAAAAGTTAGTGTTTCTATCATTTGATTGTATTGTCCGATGATTCATTTTAAAGCCCAGTGCAAGACCTTTTTATAGAGCTATAGAAATCATAATTAACATCAATAGTTTTAAAGATATTAACGGCCGCGCAGAAGATATTATTATTATTATTATTATTATTATATATACTCCGAGTTTATCCGAAAAAATATTCTGTCTCCTATGGGTACTACTCACAAGGGTACTGGTCACGCTCAACAACACGCAAGTGTACTGGTCACATCTCACAAGGGTATTATTATTATTATTATTATTATTATTATTATTATTATTATTATTATTATTATTATTATTATTATTATTATTATTTTAAGTTATTTTCAAAGTTTTATTCAATATTATAATTATAATTATTACTTTGAAAGTCAAAAATGCTAAAGGTAATCGGATGCACTTGTAAACAGTTTGTATGTATCGACTAATTTTTTAGTCCGCAGAGGTGATTATGATTTTTCATACGCCATGTTTACAAGTTTACAGATTTTTTTCTGTGACCAAGCTATTTTTCAAGCGATGTGATTTCCAGTGCACCGGGGAAAGTATGCAATAGAGTTGAATCAACAATATTGTATACTTACCTGGCGCGAAGAGAAATCTTCGTGTCTCCCGCATAGTACTGATGAGAGCCAAAAGCTCGAAACTAGTCTACTATTGGGATTTGCACTGGGTATCACAAAGCTTGTACTGTTTATTTTATTCAAGTGAGACATCCGACAAAAATATTTTACACCATTACTTTGAAAGTCAAAAATGCTAAAGGTAATCGGATGCACTTGTAAACAGTTTCTGTGTATCGACTAATTTTTTAGTCCGCAGAGGTGATTATGATTTTTCATACGCCATGTTTACAAGTTTACAGATTTTTTTCTGTGACCAAGCTATTTTTCAAGCGATGTGATTTCCAGTGTACCGGGGAAAGTATGCAATAGAGTTGAATCAACAATATTGTATACTTACCTGGCGCGAAGAGAAATCTTCGTGTCTCCCGCATAGTACTGATGAGAGCCAAAAGCTCGAAACTAGTCTACTATTGGGATTTGCACTGGGTATCACAAAGCTTGTACTGTTTATTTTATTCAAGTGAGACATCCGACAAAAATATTTTACACCATTACTTTGAAAGTCAAAAATGCTAAAGGTAATCGGATGCACTTGTAAACAGTTTCTGTGTATCGACTAATTTTTTAGTCCGCAGAGGTGATTATGATTTTTCATACGCCATGTTTACAAGTTTACAGATTTTTTTCTGTGACCAAGCTATTTTTCAAGCGATGTGATTTCCAGTGTACCGGGGAAAGTATGCAATAGAGTTGAATCAACAATATTGTATACTTACCTGGCGCGAAGAGAAATCTTCGTGTCTCCCGCATAGTACTGATGAGAGCCAAAAGCTCGAAACTAGTCTACTATTGGGATTTGCACTGGGTATCACAAAGCTTGTACTGTTTATTTATTCAAGTGAGACATCCGACAAAAATATTTTACACCATTACTTTGAAAGTCAAAAATGCTAAAGGTAATCGGATGCACTTGTAAACAGTTTCTGTGTATCGACTAATTTTTTAGTCCGCAGAGGTGATTATGATTTTTCATACGCCATGTTTACAAGTTTACAGATTTTTTTCTGTGACCAAGCTATTTTTCAAGCGATGTGATTTCCAGTGTACCGGGGAAAGTATGCAATAGAGTTGAATCAACAATATTGTATACTTACCTGGCGCGAAGAGAAATCTTCGTGTCTCCCGCATAGTACTGATGAGAGCCAAAAGCTCGAAACTAGTCTACTATTGGGATTTGCACTGGGTATCACAAAGCTTGTACTGTTTATTTTATAATTATTATTATTATATCATTATTATTTTCTAAGTTCTATTATTTCAATCAGATATATAGTTGCATGCTCACTGCAAACTAAAGTAAATATGAACACTAGTATCATATTAAATAAAAAAAGAAAACTTTATAAAATTTTAATTCCTTTAATGGCTCAACATAAAGTCCTAATCCATAATGAAAACATTACAAGTTTTCAATAATAAAACAATTTTTAATATTCTTTCTATGTTTAAACACTTTTGGAAATTTTTAATAATATTACACAATATAATGATGTTTAACCGTTGAAAGAAATACGAAAACTAT